>OY757910.1:128931571-129094071 GCA_963585895.1 Sepioteuthis lessoniana
GTAAGACGGGAAACGCTATTATCGAACCGATGAAGAAAAGATCTACTGTTTAATAAATTATACACGAGCCCCGTCTAAACTAATATTATACTAGCCCTGAAATTTAAACAATCTATTGTCATTAACCGACCGACCCTTTTGAAAATTCCCTAAATCTCGAACGTGACCGCAATTATCACGAGGGTTCTCGTTCTGTAACACTGCAAACACCGGATCCTCTACTGTTGGAATGTGGCCACTTCATTACACTCTTCTGACAATTTTTGCTTGGTTATTATTTGCCTTTCATTTTAAAGCATGAAAATCAAGACGTGATTATCGTCCTGGTTTAGATTTTATTTCAAGGAACAATTTATTTCTTTTAAAGCCTTCCGCCAGAAACATTGTCAACAAAAATACATCAGAATAGTATGGATAAAGATATAAAATATGTTCATATTGTAATGATCCAATTTTAGTATATTACAGTAATAGTAAAACCGGTACATTAGATGAGATTTTATAACATAACCAAAAAGTCATTTACCATTGAAAGTTAAACTAATTAATCCAAGATCTGAATTTGTGCCTATCACGACCTTGATAATTTCTCAAGGTTGATAAGTGTTCAATATTAAATATTGTTTCCCCTTATTCATCAATAATTGATTATAATATGAAATTAACAAGTACAGTATAGCTTAACATTGAGATGAATGTCCTGTGATCGTGTGTTTTCCGCGAGTAATAATGAAATAAGTTATACGGTTCTCACAGACTTTTAATAATACAATAGAATTGTAAATTGTCCTTGTTGGACACATTAAAATAAGAGCTTGTAAAAAAAAGCAAAATTCTTATCGACCTGTGATAATAGCTGAATCTTACTTACTGTCCCAGTGAGTAAAGTGAATAAAATAGTTATTCATTACTGTAGCGAAATAGATTGTGGAACGATATAAAAATATTTCCCGAAGGATTTGGAATTTTAATAGGCATTTCAAGTTTTTCCTCAAACAGCACAACTTTTTTACGGACATGCCATTTGCACAATAAATAGTTGTTTAAAAATCACATGACAAATGGAAGGCCATTGGAAATTTATCGGTTTTCGTGGCGCCGTTCAGCTAAATATTTCCAGAGAATTCATTCACACATTTTTTATCTATCTATCTATCTATCTATCTATCTATCTATCTATCTATCTATGTGTGTGTATGTGTGTTTGTACAATATACATATATAAAATGTATATATACCTATATGTGTATGTGCGTGTGTGTTCAATATACACATAAAAATGTATATATATATATATATATATATATATATATATATATATATGTGTGTGTGTGTGTGTATGTGTGTGTGTCTGTACGTGTGCGTGTTTGTACAATATACATATATAAAATGTATGCATAAATACATATATGTGTTTATGGAGGGTGCATGTGTTTGTGTTTGTGTACAATATACAATTATAAAATGTATATATACATATATCTGTATGTGTGTATAAAACAATGTTTTCTGTCAGTGTATATACGCTAAAGTATTGTACAAACTTTCCCAAGATTTTCAACAAGACTGCACTCAAATATGGAAAAATAATTTTATTTTACACAACAAATATATTTTTTAATATATCTTTCTGGTTCATGCACTCTGTTCAACGGTAAATATTGAATATTAATAATATAGATCCAATGTTATATATTGAAAAATTTCAAATAAACATATGGATAACTTCTGTCAAGCTACGGATTTATTGATTGATTTACTCGGTGTACATATATATATATATATATATATATATATATATATATATATATATATATATATATATATATATATATATATTGTGTTTATCTTTATATCTAAACTTCCAAAATAAATAAAATATTTTCAAACTGATAAAAAATTGAAACTGCTCAATTTACGAAGTTAATGTAAAGGGAACTATTTTGTAAAAAAAAATTCAAAAAAGAAACCATCGAATTTTTTTTATATTCTTGAAGATATTCTTGGGATATATGGATTCAGTGCGATATTTTTTTCTTAATAATATAATTTAAAATGTAAATCCTAAATACTCGAATGTGTTGAGCAATTCAAACTTTTTCTTCTTTATTTTATAATTTTGTTTTCTAGAGATCTGGCGCGATTTTAACAATTGCTTTATCCATTCATAAATAAAAATGTAATTTCTCTCGGCTCCAATATGTGAAATAAAGGAAAACATAGCGAAATCCAATTAAAAAGGGAAAAGAAAAGCATAGCGTTTGTTTTGTTTCTAATTCTTTTTCCACGACTTTGTTTGCATAAGCAAATCAATTGGGAGTAAGAAAGAAAAACACACTTTTATATTGTGCAATGACGTTGACTAAAACTAACATTACGCTCTGTCGATGGGGCTTAGGATTTTCAGACTGTATCCCCTGCAGAGAGAAAAGACACAGAGAAAAAGAACAGTATTCTAGGTATAACACTAAACGGCTTCTGATGGTGAGGCTCTACATCTAGAGCTACGAGGAGTCGATGGGGCTTAAGATTTTCAGACTGTATACCCTGCAGAGAGAAAAGACACACAGAGAAAAAGAACAGAATTCTAGGTATAACACTAAACGGCTTCTGATGGTGAGGCTCTACATCTGGATCTACAAGGAGTGGAGTGCTTCTTCATTGCCATTACTCCCAGGTTAACTCTAACCTAGAATTGCACGACCTATTAGGGTCCTTTCTATGAGCCAATTTGATCTGCTTGAACGTTTTAAATATCAGATAAGAATGCATGAAACCATATCATAGTGTGCAAATAAATGATTATCAAATTGGAACTAGAGTGTTAGCCAATGGTCCGGAAGACTTGGGTTCAATCCCAGGTCGCATCATACCAAAGACTTTAAAAATGGTACTTGATACCTCCTTGCTCAACACTCAGCAATATAAGATATGTATCAAGGGTAAATTCGAGCAATCCAGAGAAGGGAGTAGCGCCCTCCCCTACAACTCGGTGTAGTAGCTATTGAAAAGGGAGCCTTCTGGTCGTCTTCGACAAGAGTCGCCAACTTTACTTACTTACTTAAAATTATATAATTATGTAAAAATTATTGATATGCCAGAGGAAATCTTGAAAGCAAAACAAGTGTGTTTGAATTTGTTATACTTCATAGGAAGATTTATAATTGTAAGTAAAGTTGGCAACCTTAGACGAGGCTGACCCGAAAGCTCTCTTTTTCAATAGCTACTACACTGAGGTGAAGTGGAGGGCGTTCGATCCTTACCCTATAATGCTGAGTGTTTAGCAAGGCGGTATAAAGTACCATTTTTTGAGTATTTGGTATGACTCGACCTGGGATTGAACCCCGATCTCCTGGACCATTGGCGAACACTTGACTCGTTAGGCCAATAACTGTATGAAAACAAACAGTTATTGGCAAAGTTCATGAAAAACATGCAATTTTATATTGAAAATGTTGTGATTAAATAAATAGAATTTAGGCATTAAAGAAAACATAAGAAGTTGATATGCCGTTAAAAATAAATCAAATTAAAATAGAAATTTACATAAATATTTTTTTCTAATGCGAAATTGATGTTTGAGAATTTTTAAAACCTTTTGAAATTATGATCTTTTTTATTTTAGATATTTTAACGTCGTTACTACATTCTAATTCTAGATAAATGGTTTGAGTGAGGATTACAGAATCTTTAGATGTAATCGTCGTAGAAACAAATGTTGAATTTTACTTCATTAGGATCGTTTGATAATTATCGTAAAATGATATATAGATTTTTATAATTCATATTGATATAATACAGGAAGTTATTGGAATCGATGGGCTGAGTTAAAATTGTGGACAAGATCGTTTATGATTTACTGCATGTTAATGTCCTTGCGAAAGGCATGGATACATCTTTTCATTCTTCCCATTTTAAGATATGATTGAATGGTATAGTACACTGGCTTCTATAACATTGATAAGGCAATCAGTCTTGAAGGAAAACTTTGAATTTAAGATATCATTAAGGCTTTAAAATTGACCTTGCATTTCATCTTGTCTGTAACGGCAGACGTTGTGGAAACATACCCACTGGAAATATCTTCTTGAGATATACGTATATTTGTCTTTTCGAAATAAAAGAAAATTGAGCACACTACATGCTCACTGCATTTTAATATGCAAATTTTAAATCTCTATCTCTCTCTCTCTCTCTCTCTCTCTCTCTCTCTCTCTCTCTCTCTCTCTCTCTCTCTCATTACAGCTGAATCAGCTATTGCTTATCTAATTCGTAGATAATTTATTTTGCTTCGAAGCTTGTGATACTCCACATCTAAATGACGATTGTAACCTGGTGATCTACTTTATTGACACACACACACACACACATACACTTATATATATATATATATATATATATATATATATATATATATATATATATATATATATATGTAAATTCATATGATTTCAGAAAGGCATACAATTTTGAAATAATAAATAAAAGTTGAGGATATGATTATACACACAGACTTATATATATATATATATATATATATATATATATATATATATATATATATATACTGTGAGGGATATATACGGTGAGGGATATATTCACAGAGGTACAATTTGGAAAGAGGTTGATACTTTTAAGTGAGCAGTCGATAGATAATTTAGAAAACATTTCCCTACGGTTTGAAATTAAGAGCTTATCACTTGCCCAAAAGTTACGCTATCAGAATGCACTTCATCGATTTGGAAGCCGTCCTGTAAGTAGAACGATTGGCGTGAATTTCCCTATGGAAATCAGAAAGGAAAAAAACAGCCTCAAAGCCAATAACAAGGTGATTTAGACCGACTGATATTCTCACGAAGAAGAGGACTTTGAGGTTGTGTCAAAAAAGAAGATACGAATTTAGATTGAGAAGGATGGGAAAGTAAATGCAATCTGAGGAAAAGAAAACAAAGAGGAAAGCGTTAGAAATAAAGACAATAAGGCTAAAAAAAGATGCAGAGTGAAGAAGGAATGGAGATAATGCTAACGAGAAGAAAATGAAGTTAGGAAATGATCAAAAGATTAAGTAGAAAATTAAGGAATGAAGGAGTAACAATAAGAAAAGAGGTTAGATGTTTCTCTCTCTCTCTCTCTCTCTCTATATATATATATATATATATATATATGAGGGGATCACGAATATTGCCTAAAATGTTATGAATAGAAGAATATTCGATGAGGTTGCATTTTTGTCTGACATCCGCAAACTGGAACAGAAAATCAGCCAAGTCTCTTGGTATGGTAAGTTAACGTTGGGTTGTTCTGCATTATTGATAAATATGCTTCGGCCATGAAATGATGCCTGATCCCAGAGCCATCATCTGTTGGAGGATTTAGTGACAGTAGAATGTATTTCATTTTTCTTTTCTTTTCTTTTTTTCTTTTTTTTTTTTTAGTTTTTGCACTAACACATATCTGGAATATGTACTCATTGAATAAAAAATGATATGGTATATTGAAAAAATGGTTTTACAGAACTCTTGCAGATTTATGTCTTTACCCAACCCCTGTGTCTCTGGCAAAATGTGACACAAAATCTGTTTTTAGCTAAGTACAGTTGGTTTTAGTTAATAGATTTTTTTTTACGTGTTGCCCAAACAAAGCTACAGAACCCAATCTACCTTACCATTTACATCAGAGGTGCACAAAGTAGGAGGGATTTACACCTTTCCTACAGACATTAGCGTGAAGTGCTACACCAACAATGTCGTGTTGGATTTAAACTCGATAGCCACTTCCATTTTTCCGTCGATAACCGTTACCTTAAGCGCGACTCCTCGCTGAGATTTAAATGTGACTAAAATTTGGGAAAATACACGGATTATACTATGAAAAACTTATGACACGAGATTGACAAATGATTCTTTGGGTGAAAGTAAAAAAAAAAAAAACGAAGAGCAACATAATTACTTAAAATAGGATGCTACCAATTTTCCGATGATTCCAGCCGGTTTTTTAGCACATTCTTCCATATCAATGGCTTGTAGATCAGCAAAATTCCTTGGAATCCTCTTTTAGACTGAAAGTTTCTGTTTTCAACTTGGATATGAAATCCAAATCTAAAGAGTAAATCACTCCATAAATAGTAAAATCTTCTTCTGTAACCATTCCCTTATGAAAATAGTCATGATATTGTGACGGCAAATTGGCTAAAATCCCGAGACGGGACTTTATTTTCGCACGTGTGAAGACGGGGCAGGTTGGCACTTGATCCCCTATAGAATAAGTCCTCGTTCAGAGTTTTTCTCTCGGGCATATAAGAACTGGCATATTACGTGAGGGATTAATTTAGAGCCAGACTGACCGCTGCTGGCAAAGGGGTTCCAAATTTCACACTATCACCCACCCACCAGGCCGCTAAACTTCTTTCCCTTAGATAACAGATGAATACGGGCCTATAGGTCTTAGTCGTAATAATATTAATATTGTAGTAGTCGGCAACTCCGGTTTCCCATGTGATATTTTAGGAATTAATAGGACAATTCTAAGCAAGATAACATAAGGCGAATAGAAGCTGAAAAGAAGCATGAAATGACAACATAGACCACATGGTAACATAAAAATACATGAATTCCTTTACTACAGTTATATACACCTTTCAAGGTGTCAAAACATATAATAATTGGACAGTCCACGAATATAAATGTCTTTTCTTGACTTTTATCTTTCTTCAAATTGAAAGAGAGAGAGTGGTAAACGTAATTTGGGTATAAAGGAAAATGGCCCCAAAGTTACTTATCTTATATTTTTTTCGACGGGGTTCCACTGGAGAATCTTTTCTTCTTTCACGGGCCAATAGACTTTGTTCTATTTTTTTACACTGGCTTGAAGAGCCTAGGGTCCTTCGTGTCTCAGTAATTCTTTTGTCTTCCACCCGGAGTAAAATGGCTATGGTTCGTCCGCCCGCTACGAACCCTGCTCAAAAACTAATCTTTCTTCCTATTTACTTCCGCTGAGGGGAAGGGGTCCCCACTTCCGTTTTGAGGTCCCAGCCAATCATTTGGCTTCTCTCTTCTCCCCCTTGGTGTCCGGCGACCTGGGTGAGGTCATTAAGTACCAACATCTGTTTATCCCCTCTGTGACCCACATTCTCTCTTAACGGTCACTTTTTTGACTGCTAGATACTGCTAATTCAACACGGGAGGATAGTATTAGTCTTACCTCTTCGTCTCCGTGGGCTATCACGTGACAATATCTTCTAGTTTGTAAACTCCTTCCATCATATCAAAGAATTCTTGAAAGAAAGAAGTTTTTTCAACTACTTTTTTGCGAATATCAAATAATCCTTATCATTTTTCCTCATTTTTAGCATAACTTTTCATTGAAAAGTCTTTTATTATATTCTTATTTTGGTATTACTTTGTACTTCTGGATGAATTTGTTTCTGAATGTTGAAATAAATTTTGAATAAGTACATTGAAATTAAATTTGTACAATGTATCGGATACTTTTTTTACTCTGTAGATAGATAGATAGATAGATATAAACAAAGTAAACGATTTAATCGAGATATAAATCTTAGGACCTGATAAGAAAACGACAGATTTTCGTTATTTTAAACTAATGTTTCAAAAGTTGCAAAAACGTTGGCTCGCACTTAAAAATCGAAAGGGATTTGCTAATAGAACACTTCATATTAACAAAAAAAAATCTGGTAAAATTTGATGAATCTTCCCAACCTGATCAATACACTGAAACAATATTCTTCAGCGAAGAATTTTTAACATCTCAGACGAGTAATCCGTGACATGATATGTACACCAATGAAGGTCAGATTAAAAATGCCTTCAAGCAATTGTCGACTTCTTTGATTCTTGTAGTTTTATTCTGATCCACTAAATTCACTTCTGTTTCATTAATAGCCTTGTATCGCTTCAAATTGCACTTATTTTATCTGGTAAATTTCTGTTAGAGTTAAATTATATATAAAAGTTTTCTTACAACTCGGTATAAATAGAAAAATAAAATAGAGATTTAAAGAAGAACAAACCAGAATATCTAATATTGTTGAGAAGAATCGGAAAAGAACGAAACAACTAAAACTTACGTTCATTTTTTTACCTCGCCTCTCTCTCTATATATATATATAGTCATCCACAGACAGACTGTTTCGTTGTATCATAACTGTTCAGTGTGGCTAGGCACTTAGGACAATGAGAAGCTGGGATCGAAACCTGCCCAACTTTACGTTAGACTTAGTATCTGACCACTCGCTCAACATGCGTACCACGTCTGCTAAGGAATTATAAGGTATCAAGTAGCAGCGTAATATATATATATATATATATATATATATACAGAGAGAGAGAGAGAATGGGAGGAATAATTTTTTAGTAAGAAGACAGACAAAACTTTATCAATACCATAAAATAGCTTTAAGATTGGTTTGCTGTTGTTTAATATTTGAAAACTTATATATTCTTTTTAATAAATTGAAAGCTACTTCAGCATAGAATATGATAATCATTCGATGGCCAACTAGGATTGCGCCAAATCACAATGGTCTTTTTTAATGATTAAGTTGAGTAGCAAAGATAATCCTAACATCACCAATCATTTGCCTGATACAACTACGCATCATTCCGTGTGTCTAAGATAAAGAAGGGAAAAATTTCTACAATTCTAGAAACTCATTTTTAAAAGTGAAAAATGGCAAATTCTCTTGATACCGTAACATTAGAGTAATCTGAATTTTAAATAAATTCTTAAAATCCTTTCCAATTTTTATAATAGAATTAATAGGCTGAGATGAGAATCGTTGATTCAACGTCTATTTCAGTACAATAATTAGTAAAGATATCCTGCAGCTTATTCAGAGCGTTTAGTTCGATTAACTCCGTGTTTTTCATAATTTTACTCTTGTGCCAAACTCTACACGGCTAATAGATTGTAGAACCATGCCTATTTTCCTTTAATTGCTCATGATTTTATCTCTTTAAATGAGTTCATTGTTTCAGTGGTGATGAATCATATTATTTCAAAAACTTATATGTAGGCCCTCCCCATTATGACAATTGTTTTATGAATTCTTCCACTTCTAATTTTCAGTCAGTTGGCTGCGTTCCTTAATCAGCAAAATATCCAGAACAGAGAGAGAACAAGTTTTCATCTAATCAATATTAATAAACAGAAGAACAATGCAAAAATATATAAAACATAAATAATTTTTGCTAAAACATACACAGTTGATTGTGAAAATTGTTTTGCAAAAATAAAATCATTTGTTTTTGCTGGAGTCATTTCTCTTCGATTTTCTTTTGTTTTTGGTTTTTGTTGTGTTTTTTTTTATTTTGCTTTCATTTCTTTTTTCTGTTATATATTCTTCGTTAATTCTGAACATTTATTCCAGCTGATTTTTCTTATTAAGGCTTTGTAATAGAAAGTATACAAAATTAATTTCTGATGTTTATTTTACCCACATTTTCGTGATTTGAATTCTGATATTTAAACCAAAAACAACCAAAAAAAATTTACCTCTCCCATCTAACATATTTGATGTTCTTTCTTTTTTTTTCAATATAATTTCATACTACAAGACATTCTGGATTTATTTAATCTTATTAATTCATATGCTTGTAGTTAGGCGGCATCTTTTTCCAATAAAATAGATTAATGGCATTTTTATTGAGCTTATTGCCATCCATATTTTTTCGAGAATTTGTGTATTTAGTCGTTGACTAAGAAGAAAAATACACATTAAAACGCATTACACGTCAGTACAATTCTCCAGTCGTATGCAGCTAATTATTTCCGCTAAAAAAATGTGAAATCCAATTTCGTAATCAGCAGAAATGCACTGTGCCAAAAATGAACTATATCTACAAGCCAAACAAATGTCGAATATGAATTCTCTTGTCCCTTATGAGACCGTCTCTCCCGTAAAAACAACTATTGAACACCTACATCGGACAAACACCTACTGTTCTACCTAAACGTCTCACTTGTCGAACTAAACCGCTATCAGAAACCGTCTCAAGAGACACACACCACTTCAAACTCCAAGCCGCAAAATTCTCATCAAAACACCTAGATATTACATAATTTCAACATTGAAAATACCTTGAAACACTTGATGACTTAACTATACTAGAAAACAAGTTCAACCCTTAAAAATATTTGGACATAGAACAGAAATTCTTTATATACTTACAAATCAAAGCGTAATCTCTTTTAAAATTTAGTCGTGACATCAGTCGTCTGTTATTCATTTGAACCTCGACAGATACAAAATGCTGACAGAGAGGTCAGTGCCTAACGCCAATGTCATTCAAAACAAAACTGAGAAAAGACGGTTCTTACATTTATTTATATGGCTGGAGACAATAAAAATTAGCCTCATCTTATTTCGATAAAAACAAATTGCCATTCTTGATGATGGATGGAGACACGATCGAAAGCCCTTGAAACCATGGAACTATTAAAAGATTTGTATATTTATTCGTTTCGGAATTGCGTTCCCTTTATCTGCAAACGAGAAAAAATGTTTTCCATTGTCCTACATATTTCCTTTTCAGTTGGTTAGAACCAAACATTTATATATATATATATATATATATATGCTCGTATATTATTATTGTTATACTTACTCCTTGAGAGATTTTTACATCAGCGTTTGCACAATGGTCTTTCACAGGGGTTTGAGTGACAGCAAGTCACCTTAACTCTCCAGAACTCTTCTCAGTATTCTGGTTGACCTCAATAATACAATAATTTAAAGGGTTTCTACTCGTCCTGTTATATCCAAGTCCTTCACTCCTTGTATGAATCCTATGGTGACTATCCCAAGAATACCAATTTCAATTGGCATAACCGTCACTTTCATGTTGCACAGTTTTTTTTTTCAATTCCCTAGCAAGGTCGGTATACTTATCCTTCTTTTCGTTTACTTTCAGTTTTACTCTGTGATCAGATGAGACAGCAAAGTCCACAATTCAGCAAGATCTCTTTTTTGCCGATTATTATAAGGTCTGGTCGTCTGGCCGAGATTAGGTGATATGGTCGTATCTAAAAATCCCAGAGGAGTTTATTCATTTAATTCTGTCGGACAGATTCTGGGTTGTGTATATACCATTTATTCGTATGGTCAAATGTCAATATCTTGCACAATTCCTAGTGGATAACCCAGTCATGTCAATTCTTATACTCTTTCTGTACAAACGTACAGCATTCCCTTATTATGTCATTGATCTTTTTATCTCTATTTCCACAAAATATACATCTGCTGTTTTGTTGCGTCTTATCTATTCTTGCTTTAATACGGTTGGTTCTTATGGTGTTGTTTTGTGCTGCTATTCGCGGAAATTCAGTTTCTCTCTTAAAGTTTCCTTTTCTTAACCACGTCGACGTTCTCCCGAGATGTCTCTTGTTGGTCGCGTAAAATGGCCATATAGTTGTTTTTCTTTCCATTTTTGTTTTCTCGTTATTTCTGCTTTCTCCTGACTGTATATTCACTGCGTGAATTAGCGTGTCTTTTTCATTTTTTGCAAACAGTTTGATGTCGCTCATGTACATTAAGTGATTGATGTTTTTTCTGCGATTACTACGTTTGTATCCGGTAGTGGATTTCCGGAGAATGTGATGGAGTGGCATCATTGCTATTACCTATTGTATTTTGGATAGTGCATCTATCCTGGAATATTCCTCTTTGGTTCTTCGCTTAAGCCAATCTTTTTCCTCCTGCAGTCAATTCCACTGTAGATG
This sequence comes from Sepioteuthis lessoniana, assembly GCA_963585895.1. Lineage (NCBI taxonomy): Eukaryota > Metazoa > Mollusca > Cephalopoda > Myopsida > Loliginidae > Sepioteuthis > Sepioteuthis lessoniana. The sequence continues at coordinate 128,943,311 of OY757910.1, forward strand.
TTTTCATGGATTTTTCGATAAAGTTTATGAATTCTTCTGATATCTTTATTATCCAGCTTTGCAGGACCATATCATATGGCATTTTGTAGTCAATCCAGGCCATAACTATATTTTTCCGTCTTATCTTGATGATGTGTTGATCAAGTTTGTGGAGCTTTATTTGCCTGGGCTCCACTTGCGTCATTTTATATGTTCCTCGGGGAACAATCCGCTGTTTGTTAGCTAGTCGTAAATATCTTCCCTTATTTGTGCAGTTATTATTTTCACATCAAAAGTATGCACATAATGGGTCTATAGTTGTTTGGGGCGGTTCCATTGAGTGGGGGATAAATGTGGTATTCCCTTTGATCATCTATTCGAGTACGTCTACTTCTTATTGGTATCTACTCATTTTGAGTTCTAGTCTGTCACGGATGAAAGTGACTACTTTTCTTTTTACCAGAATCCATTTATGCCATCACATATGACATAGCCAGGTGTTTTCTAATTTGATAATTTCCTAATGTTGTTCTGAGTGAACCCATGTATATTTTAGCTTTCAGTCCTTCTTCAAGTCCTTCTAACTATTTTTTCATGTTGCTTGTTCAATCGGCTTTTTTATATGTTCTTTTGGTTGCCATATTTTATTCCGAAATTAATTTAGCTTTCCTTGTATCCAGTTTTTAGAATGTCTTTGTGCCATCTCCCCCTACTTGTCGAGAGAGAATTTTCTTTCGTTGTATTGGAATGTCCTGGGTTGTTTATATTGTTTTACCTTTTTTCGATATCTTCATAATCATCCTTCTTTCGCCAATACTTTCTGGGTTATTTCCTCGAATTTTATTATCATTTTTCCTTGTGTTGCCTTTTCCTTTTTATCCCAACATGTTTTTTCTTTGTTTTATCAAGTTTGCCTGTTGTTTTAGATTTCTTATTGGCGTTTCTAGTCGAATGTACCATTAATATTTTGAATTTCGGTTCTTGTTCTTTCAAGGAACTGCTATTCTTTTTTCTTCCTATTTTATTTCTGGTTGTTATTTTTTTTTATCCTCGTGTCGTTAGTATTGTTTCTGGTGGCTTCAGTCACCCTTCCTCCACGCCTTTCTATGTAGTCTTTGAGTCGTAGTATCGATGCGTCAATGATACCTTTGGTGCTGGCAAGTCCTCCTCCTCCTCCTTCTTTTGTTGGCACATATAATCTGTCAACATCATCTATGGGATGTCAGGCCTCATACATGGTCCTTAGTTTTCTTGTTTTCTAGTCCATTTGTTTAAGGTCATCTCTGGTCCAATACAAGAATGGTCCAGAGTATCTTACGAGGGGAACATCCCAGGTATTTATGCCTTTCATAAGTTTCCTGCTATTATTATTATCATTATTGTTCCATGTTAAGGATCTTTTACTTGAGTCCGAGGGACACCATGTCTCCTCAAGTGTCCAGGGCTCTTCTCAGTTTTCTGGCTGATCTTAACAATGCTGTAGTTTAGATTGTCCTGACTTGTCTTTCGATTTCTAAATCTAATAATACACTTACTAAAGTTAGGGTATTGTTCCAAGCGAACTTGTTATAACTGGCATCACCTTCACCTTCACAGTCGCCTTAGTTTGTCTCATGAAATATCCATACATTTATTTTTTCTTCTTAGTTCTGTTTCTTAGATATTGTTATATTAATCTTTATGTTATTTTTCTGGTCGCTGTAAGTAGTCTTTCTTTGCACCTTTTAATGTCTTCTTCAAATTGTCGTATTGATGCATCCACGCTATCTTCAATGCTGCTGTGTCGTCTTCTTCTTCCTTTTATTGACACATATAATCGGGGACGTAAGGCATTATGCATCATCGGCAGTTTTCTTGCCTTCCGGTCCTTTTGCTTAAGTTCTTCCTTCGTCCATTTCAAGAATAGTCCCCTGTATCTTACAAGAGGGACGGCTTAGGTGTTTATTCCTTTAATGAGATTTCTGGAGTAGAGTTTCGTTCCCAGAAGTTTTCTTGTTCGTCTGAGATAATTTTAAAAAAATTGTTTTTCATCTTTACTTATTGGAAAATTGGAAGCGTCCATTTCCAATAATCCCAAATACTTTTAAGTTTCCTTTTTTTTTTACCAAGCATTCGGATTCTTTCTTGATTTCACAGTTTTATTCCTTTTATCATTTTTTGCCACTTTTTATTTTAACCATGGCACATTTTTCTATGCCAAATTCCATTCCTATATCCTGATTGTATATCTTTATCTTTTGTATTAGAGTCTCCAATTTCATTTCCCGCAAACAGTTTGATATCATTCATGTACACTGGTTGGTTAATCTTTTCTTGCTGTGTAGTAAAACTGTAGAGCCCAGTGCATTTTTTAAGTATGTGGTTGAGTGGCATCATCATTATTACAAATAATAATTGTAAAATGCATCTCTCTGTAAGAAACTGCTCTTGATTTATTCCTCAGATTAATTTTTCCTCCGGCAATCAAGTCTACTCTCCAGTTTTTCAGGGCTTTAAGGATGAACTTTATCACTTCATCAACTATCTTAAACATTTATAGACAGTCTATTATCCAACATTTCGGGACCATAGCATAGACCTTTAGCTGTCAATCAACGCAATAGCTACATTTTTACAAATATTTTTGCTCTTCTTAAGGATATATTTACTTAGATCGCCAGTTCCTCTTATTCTCTTCCGGCACCCTTTTTGTTCTTCGCGAAACAGTCCACAGCTTACTTGGGAGTAATAGATCAGCTCCCTAACCTGTATAGTACACGTAAACGTTCGCACTCGTAGTATCTGATAGCTTTCAGTGGGGATCAATTGGCAATAATTATATCCCATAATCTACCATGCTTTGCAGATTTTAGTGGTGTTATAAGAATAATTTAAATTCTTCCTTTTATTTTTTCAGTACATCTAGTTTCTTTGAGATTGTTTATTATTAACATGTAATCTCACTTTTTTTTTAATTTTAGAAGGTTTCAGTTATCTAACATATTTTCCCACTTTTTTCACGCTGTCATTTACTGAAACAGCGACAAAATTGACTGTTTCTTTACTATGACTAGACATTTGCTTTCTGGTTTGAATTGTCAAATCCGTATTAATTTTTATACGTTTTCACAATTTCTTGAATATTTCGATTCCTTTCCATTTGTTTCTACATTTTTAGTTTCGCTATTTATATGAATGACATTTTCAACCGCCCTTCCTGCAACATGAACCAATTCTCTTAATCAAACCTGAATATAATCTGCTCCAATTAATTCTTCCTGGTTCAACATTAATTGAGATTCAGATTTACTCTGCAGAGATTCCTTCAACGTAATCATGTCTATTTTAGTTTCAGTCTCTTTTGTTTTTTTCTTTAGATGATTGTGAAATTGTTTTCTTTCTTTTTGGGGAATTTTGATTTAATATAATACTGATCCTTCATTTCTTTTCTTTTAGCTCAACTGCAACTTCTGATAATTATTCTTAAAGTATTTTGCTTGTTGCTACCTTCAAGTCTTTTAAGTGCTGAGTCGACAGAATTATCAAATCCATTTCTTTCTTTCCTTATACAATTAGTATGACCTCTCTTGTATAAATTCGATCCCCGATGCCGAATTCCTTGTTCTACATTCCAAATGTTTCACTTCATATCCAGTTCAATTTAGGAAAAGTATTTGTTAGAATGATCAAATTTTAATCTTTTCCTCAATTTTGTATACTTCTACTTTTCCTGTTCAGTTTTGCCTTAACTTATTTTTTTGCCGGTTTATCACATGTTATAAACTATTACATCCCTGATTATTTTATTTTTTGTGATTTTTTTCACATCAGGGTTTGCTTATGGTCTTTCACTGTAATCTAAGAGATCCGAAGTTTCCTCAGGTTTCTAGTGTTCTCAATAGTCTGGCCGATCAAATTTGGATGGTTTCGGCTTGTTCTCCAATTTCTCACTCTTCTAGCCTCCTTACAAACCCTGTGGGGATCGTTCTAAGTGCGCCAATTACAATTTGTATCACCTTCATGATCAATAGCTTTTTAGATCTCTGGCAAGCTCCAAGTACTTACAGTGAAGTACATTTTGTTGTCTTCTTAGTTCATTTATTTCGCTCATGTCTCCGAGTTTAGTGTTTGCTAGTTTGTTTCCTAGTTTGTGTACCATAAATTAGAACAGCCAATATTTACAGGTTGCCAAAAAGATACTCTATGTTAGCTATAAAGAGAGTACTTGCTAACCATGACATGTAAACAACAGCCCTGTGTCCTATGTTGAATTATGTTCCGATTTGTCATTTTCTCATCGGCATTATATCGGTATTATATCTAAACCCATCTTAAAATCGCTAAGTTTTAACTTAGTTAAAGTCTAAACAGTCCTTTGTTGTTGTTGTTGTTTTTTAATCATCAGTATTATTTACACTATTTGTTGGCTAATATGTTATGTTCTTTATGAACAATTAAGTGGCATTCGCTTATGATAAACTTGACTTTGGATAGTAAGTATGTTTAATCCTTTATATCTTCCCTAATGCTACACATAAACGGTTTTTATTAAAAGAATTTCGGTCACGTGATTTGAAACTATCTTTTAAGACACAATTTCTATAAGCCCCCATTTTTCCCTCTTTTTCTTTCCTAATTTCGTCTTACCTCCAAATTATATTGTAAATTTACATTTAATATTCCAACAAGAAGACAAGCCTACTATTTGCTTCAATGATATAGCAGGAAACTTAAAAAAATATCTACTATTTGCTTGTTTCGTCGAAGTTAAAGAGTAAAAAGGAAGCAGCTCTTTGTCTATGGGAATTAACCTTTTACGCCCGCTGTCTTTTTCTGAAATAAGGAATTTAAATTTTTTTTCGAATCACGTAATTTGGAACAAACTTTTATGAATCTACCAGTATCAACCTTTAATTTTTTCCCTCTTTTTCATTCCTACTTTAGCCTCAGCAATTTAAATTGCATCCTAAATTTACATTTAATGTTCCGACAAAAAGACAACTTCTTGCACAATTCCCAGTGGATCACCTTGCCTACCCAGCTGTGCCTAGTCTTATATTCATTCTGTGCTAGCTTGCTGCATTCGGTTATTATGTGATTGATCGTTTTATCTCTTTCATCACATAACCTACCTCTGCTGTATCTTCTGTTTTGCTGTGTCTTATCTATTCTCGCTTTGATATGATTAATCCTTATGGCGTTGTTTTGTGCTGCTATTAGAAGAGATTAATTTTCTCTCTTAAGATTTTCTTTTCTTTGCCACGTCCATATTCTTTCTCGTGAGATGTCTCTTGTTAGTCGTTAAAACGCCCACAAAGTTGTTTTTCTTCCCATTTTTGTTTCATTTCCGTAGTCATTGACATTTTTTCCGTGAGAAATCTTGCCAGTTTGTCGCTTGAAACATCCATAATTTTGATTTTCTTCTCATTTCTTTTTTCTTGTTTTTGTTTTTCTATTTGTTTCAAGTTGTCAATATTATTACTGGCGGCTGTCAATAGTAATTTTTTCCTTTTTAAAAATTTAGTCCTCAAGTCCTTCTATTGATGCATCCACGTTGTCTTTAATGCGGGCGAGTTTTCGTCCTCCTTCCTGACACATTCTGTCTCCCTGTGTCATCGACTAGTCGTCAGCTTTCTTGTTCTTTCGTCTGACTTCCTTCCATTTCTACTTTATTCTCAAGAACTTATAATTTTCTTTCCTTCCCAGCTTTCCAGATTTGGCTTTTCGATTACTTCGCTTGTTTATCTTTTTCCACCTTCCGTTATAAGCATAGCACATTTTTCAATATCATATTCCATTCCTATTGCCTGGCTGTATATTCTTATTTTTTCTATCAGAGACTCGTTCTTTTATATTTTTCTCAAATAGCTTATTGTCATCCACGTACATAAAGGGATAAATCTTTCCTTGGGATTTTATAAATTTGTAACCACCACATGTGCTTAATAAGTATGTAATTTAATGCTATCGTGGTGATAACACAGTAGTGCCAAGAGCGAATCGCTCTGGATGATGCTTTTTTGGATTTTCACATCCGCTAGAAGTTTTCCTTCTATTGTCAATTCCACTTTTTCATGTTTTTAAAGGATTTCATGATGAGGTTATGACATTGTTGGATATTTTGTACTTTTTCAGACATATAACTATCCAAGTATGTCCGACCATATCATAAGCATTTTGTCAAACTATGCCAACACTACATTTGTCTGCTTTGTTTTTGTCTCCTCCAGGATGCAGTGATATACATCTAGTAGGTAATCTGTTCCTCTAGTTCATTTGCAGCATATTTTCTATTCTTCCGAAAATAGTCGGTTGCTACCAAGGCAGTAATTGGTGTATTCTTTAATAAGTGAGATCAGGATTTTCCGCATCATAGTTAAACACGTTATTGGTCTATAGTTGCAGGAAATGTTTTCTTTTTTAGGGGTCTCTTTGGAACAGGGTAGTTTTCACTTTGGTCACCCATTCATTTATACTTGCTTCCTATGGGCATTTACTCTGTTGTAGAACCAATCTGCCATGGTCAGACGTGAATTTTGAAAACAGAATCAATATATGTCATTATGTTCCGGTAGTTTTCAAATTGGTACTTTCGTAAGTACGTTTGGTGAGTCTAAGAGTATTTTCATTTTAAATCCTTCTTTTAGACCATGTAATTTATTTTTTATATCATTTATCCATTCAGCTTTCTGTAATGATTTTTTGATCCCATATTTTACGCCAAAACTATTTTTTGTATCTACGTATTCTCTGTCCAAGATTCTTTTCAGTATTCTGGCCGACCATAACAATACTATAATTTGAATGGGCTCGGCTCGTCCACCGATTTTTAACACCAACACCTCACCTACCAATCTTTTGTGGGATTGTTACAAGGGCATAATTATTTCAGACCATGCGATACAAGTCCAAACTACGCTGTTCAGGGACATTTTCCCAAACGGGTAATCATTACTTGCCTAGGATCATACTGTGCAGTTAGCTTTTCGCTAGCAATCACGTCAGAAGGCCACCAAAGTAGTGATTATTATTATTATTATTATTATTATTATTATTATTATTATTATTTACTCATTAGAGTTTTTCACATCAGCGTTAGCAGATGGTCTTTCACTGGGGTTTGAGTGATAGCAAGTCTCCTCAAGTTTCCAGGACTCTTCTCTGTAGTCAGGATTGTCTCCTCTTGTTCTCATATTTCCAAGTCCTCAAGTCCATTTACCAATCTTTTAGTGATTGTACCAAGAGCACCAGTTACATTTGGTATAATTGTCTCTTTTATGTTCCACAGTTTTTTCAATTCCCTATAAAGGACGAGGTATTTATCCTTCTCTCTTTCTTTAAATTTTATTCAGTGGTCAGTTGGGACAGAAAAGTCCACAATCATGCAAGTTCTCTCTTTTTTTTGTTGATTATTATAAGGTCTGGTCGTCTGACCCAATTTAGGTGATCCGTTTGTATCTCAAAATCCCTAAGGGGGTTGTGCGTCTCATTCTCTAGAACAGAGTTTGGGTTGTGCATATTCCATTTGTTTGTGTGTTCAAATTTCAGTTTCTTGCATAGTTCCAAGAGGATCACTTTGCTCACTCAGTCGTGGCTAGTCTTATACTCTTTCTGTGCTAACTTGCTGCATTTGCCTATTATGGGATTAATCGTTTCGTCTCAATCACAACATAACTCACGTCTGCAGTTTTAGTGCATCTGATCTATTCTCGCTTTGATATGGTTAGTTCCTATGGCGTTGTTTTGTGCTTCTATTTGGAAGGATTCAGTTTCTCTCTAAAAGTTTCTTTTCTTAGCCACGTCCATTTTTCCTCGTGTGAGATTTTGATTGTTAGTCGCTTAAAACATCCGTAAAGTTGTTTTTCTTACCACTTTTGTTTTCTGGTTATTTCTGGTCTGCTGATTCTAATGTCATCAGTATTGTTTCTAGTGGCTGTGATCAGTTTTCCTTCGCACTTTTCTATGTAGTCTTCGTGTCATTGTAGCGATATGTCCACGCTGTATTCAAAGCTGATAAGTCCTCTTCCTCCTTTTTTACTTGACACATAGTTTGTCAACGTGATCTCTGGCCATTAACGTCATCAAGTCCTTATACCTGGTCAATAGTTTTCTTGTTCTTTGGTCCACTTTTTTGACGTCTTCTCCGGTCGACTTCAAGCATGGTCCCGAATATCTTATGTGGTTAAATCCCAGGTATTTACCTCTTTGACAAGTTTCCTGCTTTTTAGTTTTGTCTGGAGTTGATTTCTGATTCCCCTAAAATACCTTTTTTAATTTTTTTTCTTTCATTTCCACATGTTTGTTGGTGTCAGCTTTCAACATTCCCAAATATTTGTAACTTTCCTTTACTCCAAGCGTTCTGTTTTTTCTTGATTTGGTAGTTCTATTTCTTCCGTCATGTGTCGTTTCTCTCTCTTTCCATTACTAGCAAGGCGCATTTTCTATGCTAAATTCCATTCCGACATGTTGACTGTATATTCTCACTGTTTATATTAGGGTTTCCAATTTTTTTTTCGTTTTTGGCAAACACTTTCGTGTTGTCCATGTACATTAAGCGGCGGATCTTTTCTTGCGATTTACTGAGTTTGTATCCGGCTGTGTTAATTTCCTAACGATGTGGTTGAGTGGCATTATTGCTATTACTGATAGTAATTGTGATAATGCTTCTCCTTGGAATATTCCAATTTGGATATTTACCTCGGCTATGCTTTGTCCTCCTCCTCTCAATTCTACTCCCCGGGTTTGCACGGTATTCTTGATAAACTGTATAACTTCGTCGGGTATTTTAAGCCTTTTTATGACTTTGTAATATCTGGATTTAAGGGACCATATCTTAAGCTTTTTTGTAGACAATTCAGGCCATATCTAGATTTTTCTATTTCATGTTACTCTCGTCGAGTATGTGTTGATCTATATATAGTCGTTCCTCTTGTGGCATCCTTTCTGTTCCTTAGGAAAGAGTTTGTGGCTTATTAATGAGTAGTATATATTCTCCAAAATTTGTACCTCTAGTATTTTCCACATCATCAGTAGACACGTGATGGGTCTATAGTTGTTTTGGTAGGCTCCTTTGAAGTCTTTTTTAATCAAGGTCGTTTTCCCTTTGGTCATCAATTCGAGTATCTCAGGTTTCTGTATACAATAATTCATTTCGGTAGCCATTTATTTCATGATTGGGGGTTAATTTTTAAACCCAAATCTTTGTATGCCATCTATGCCAGGAGTTTTCCAGTTAGGTATTTTTAAGTGTCGCCTTGTGTACGTCGAGTCGAATTTCCACCTTAGAGCCTTCTTTAATTATTTGCAACTCTGTTTCCCCGTTGTTTATCCATTCAGCTGTTTTGTTATGATCTTATGTTCCCATACTTTACTCTAAAATCTTTTTGCTTCGTTCGTATCCGGTTGTTAGTATTTCGTCGCCCATTCTGCTCCAACTTGTTCGTATAATTTTCTTTCATTCTTTTGGAAAATTCTGTTTTGTCTGTATTGTTTGGTCCTGTCTCGGTATCTTTTTTTTATTTTCCTTCTTTTGCCAGTATTTTCTATAAATTGTATTTTTCGTTCTAGTTGTGCTTTTTCCGTTCCGTCTGAATTAAGTTTCATGTTCTGTATTAGGATTTTTGCTTCTTCTCGTAATTTTCTTATCTGGCATTCTAATCTGACTTCCCATCCGGGTTTTTACTTTCTCTCTGTGGTCTTCAGTAGAACCGATTTTTTTTCTGACAAATTTTGCTGCTGTATATATTAAATCGTTTAATTACGTAATGTTATTTGTTGGGATATTTCTCAATAAGGCGCTTATTTTCTCGGTTTTAGATATGATTGTCCCCATGTCTTGGTTCCTGAGAGAATGTCGTGTGGTTTTCTTTTTAGACAAGAATCTTTTCATGGTTTCTACATTCCTTTTTTTCTTTCCTGGGTCTGTATTTGCGTCTTTGTGTTTGATTTGTATCGCTCATAATCATTTAGTGTTTATTTTTGGTTAGGAATTCTTGTTTTCCTATATTTAGTGTTTCGATTATTGTTGATGTGTTTGCCTAAATATTTGTTGGTGAATTTCATGTATTTCAAGGTCAGAAACCAACCCATTTTTGTTATTGTCCTAAATTCGTCCGTGAGCCTTTGTTTTGTTTTTCCTAAATCTCGCGAATTTCGTCCAAATTTCTATCATTATTTTTCTATTCCGCTTTTTGTAGGATTGCTCCTAAAATAACAGTATAATTCTAGTTTGTTATCTTCCATCGTCCATTTTCTATGCTGTGGTCTCTGATTTGAGTGTTGGTTAGTTCATAGTGTGTGTGTTTGGTTTGGATTAATGCAAGAAAGTACAGCATTGTCGATTGGAAGGAGGAGTACATTTCTCTTATGTTTTCATTGACGTTAATTCACTTGATCATGTGTGATCCACCTTTCGTTTATGTGTTATACTTCGCTCGACACCCGACATCTTTCCACTCCTATCTTTTTTTTATTACTTTAACAGAAAATGATTATTCCAAAATGAAAAGATACTCCTCTTAGACCGACAAATAATTATAATATATTTGTTTAAATTTACCTAGCACTATGAAGGGAGTATTTTTAGAACTGAGGAGAATGGAAAAAATAACTTTAGAATGGAAAACTAGCTCAGGAAGTTAGTTCGAGAAGTAAGATACAAAATAGCAGGACAATGGACTTTAAACTAAGTTAAAACTTAAGGGTTTTTGGGGTTTTTTTGTGAACTGCTGTTCATGAACATGTTCATGACGTTTCTCAGTCACATCTGTATTAGGCGCACAGAAAATAAACCACACCTGGGTCTGGTATAGCCACAATATACCACCCACGATAAAAATGTCGAATCACAATATCATACAACGTGGAATACAGGCAACAGGCTTGGTTTTCTTGATCGGCAGTTGCTTTACTGGTAGACAACATGGGAGATCGGGTCGTGATTCGGCGAATGTTGGCTATTCTTTTTTCAGGTAAACAAATGACAACTTAAAGAACCACAATAACTAGAAACCTAAACGCAAAACATGGACCCGGGAATACAATCAACTTGCAGGACACTGCTGTTTTAGGAGCAACCTTTCACAAAGATCTGGCAAGAATGTTTTTTTACTGGAGTTTGAGTGACAGCAAGTCTCCTCAAGTCTCCAGGATTCTTCTCAGTATTCTGGCCGTTCTCGGTAAGGATATCATTCGGATAGTCTCTACCCGTCCGCCAAATTCCAAGTCCTCTAGGCCTTTTAATTATCCTTTATTTATTGTGCCAAAAGCAGCAATCACAATTGGTACAATCGTCACTTTCATGTTTCACAGCTTTTTCAATTCTCTAGCAAGGTCGTCGTACTTATCCTTCTTTTCACATTCTTTCAGTTTTATTCTGTGGTCAGCCGGGACAGTAAAATCGACAATTTTGCAAATTCTCTCTCTCTTTTTTGTTTGTTAATTATTATAAGGTAAGGTCTTCTGGCCGAGATTAGGTGATCCATGAGTCTGTCAAAGTTCCATAGGAGTTTATGTGTGTCATTTTCTAGGACAGGTGCAGGGTTGTGCATAAACCATTTGTTAGTGTGGTCAAATTTAAATTTCTTCCACATTTCCCACTGGATCACCTTGCCCACCCAGTCGTGTCTCGCCTTATACTCCCTCTGGGCTAATTTGCTGCATTCGCTTATTATGTGATTGATCGTTTCTATCAACGCATAGTCTACATTTGCTATTTTGTTGAGTCTTGTCTATTCTCGCTTTGATATGATTGGTTCTTATGGCGTGATCCTGTGCTGCTATTAGGAGAGATTCCGTTTCTCTTTTAAGGTTACCTTTTCTGAGCCAGGTCCAGATTTCCTAGCGTGAGTTGGTGTTTATTAGTCGTTTAAAGTGGCCATAGATTTGGGTTTTTTTTCCATTTTTGTTTTCCAGTTATTGTCATTCTATCGTCTGTCGTGTTGTCGGTATCTTTTCTGATGGCTGTAATCAGTCCTCGTTCGTGTTTTTCTGTGTAGTCTTCGAGCAGTTGTTTCGATACGTCAACGCTGTCTTCCATGCTGGTAAGTCATCTTCCTCCCTCCTTTCTAGATACATATAGTCTGTCAACGTTGTCTCTGGGATGTAATGCACAAGGCATTACATCCCAGATGCGATTAGTTTTCTTGTTCTTTGATCCATTTGTTTAAGTTCATCTCAAGTCCACTTGAGAAATGGTCCCCAATATTAAACGAGGGGCACAGCTAAAGTATTTATTCCTTTGATGAGGTTTCTGCTAGAGAGTTTTGTCTCAAGTAGTTTTCTAGTTCTTCTGAGATATTCTTTTTGAATTTTGTCTTTCATTTGCACTTGTTTCATGGTGTCACCCTCCAAGATACCCAAGTATTTGTAGGTCTCATTTTCTTCGAGCGTCCTAATTTTCGTTCTGATTTGGTAGTTCCATTCCGTCAGTCATATGTCGTTTGCCACTTTTCATGACGAGCATGGCACATTTTTCAATGCCAAATTCCATTCTTATGTCCTTATATTTTAACGGCATGTATGAGGTTTTCCAGTTCTTTTTTTATTTTTTGCATATAGTTTGATATCATCCATGTACATTAGGTCATTGATCTTTTCTTGCGATCTACTAAGTTTGTATCCGGCTGTGCATTTTCTGTGTATGGGGTTAAGTGGCATCATGGCTATTATGAATAGTAAAATGCTAGTGCATCTCCTTGGAAAATAACTCTTTGGGTCTTTATTTCAGCTAAGATTCTTCCTCCTGCTGTCAGCTCCACTCTCCAGGTCTTCATGTTTTTTTCGATAAAGTTTGTGATAATTTGTTCATTTTGAGGCAGTTTATTATCCAGCTTTGTGGAACCATGTCATATGCCTTTTCGGAGTCAGTCCTCTCCATAGCTACTTTTTCCGTCATGTCTAGCTCTCATTCAGGATGTGCAAACCTATGTAAACAATTTTGCTGTGCCTCTGGATCCTTTGTGGCACCCTTTCTATTTGTCAGGGAACAATCCACGGCTTGTTAGTGAGTAGTACATTTTTTAGTGAGTAGTACATTTTTTTCTTATTTTTGCTGTTAGTATTTTTCACATTACCGGTAGGCAAGTTATCGGTCAATAATTGTTTGGAGGGGTTCCTTTGTTTGGGTCTTTTGGGTCTTTTGCCATCCAGTTCTGGTACCTGTGCTCCTTGTAAGCATCGGTTCATTTCTAGTGCTAGGCTCTCGTGAATGGAGGTGAATTTCTTTAACCAGAAACCATATATCCCATCGTGGCCTGGCTTTTTCCAGTTTGGTATTCTTTTTTGTGTCGTTTTGAGTAAATCGATATGTATTTCCGCTTTGGGGCCTTCTTCTAGTCTTTCTAGTTCTCTTCTAATATTTTTTACCCATTCAGCCCTTTCATTATGTTTTTTTTGGGGTTGCCATATTTTTGACCAAAATCGTTCGGTTTCTTTGTCATCCGGTTGTTGGTATGTTTTCATGTCACTCCCTCCCAGTTGTTGATAGAATTTTCTTTCTTTGTTTTGGAATGTCCTGTTTTGTCTGTATTGTTTTACACTTTGTTGATATCTCTTTAATCTCCCTTCATTCTGGTTTATTTCCTCCGCTTGTTTTTTTTTTTTTTCGTGATGTCTTTTCTTTTCTGTTCCCGTGTATTTCAGCGTCTTCCTTCCGTTTTATCATTCTGGCCTGTTTTCGTAGGTTTTTTTTATTTACGTTTCCAGTGGAATTTCCCATCCTGGTTTTGACTTTTTGAGTGAATCCCAATTTTCTCACAAACTAATTTCGCTCCGGTATAGATTAGTTAATTTAACTCGGTTATATTGTTCGTTGGTATGTGCGGTAGTATTTGATTTATTTTTTCTATTTCTATCTTAAGTGTTCTCCATTCTATGTTTCTTAATGATGGTAGAGTAGTCTTTTCACAATTTATAATTCTCTGTACATCTTCTAGATTTATCTTTTGTTCTTGTGATAATATTCCTTCATTGTTGTTTGTGCATTGTCTGTTAGTGTAGTGTTTGGTAGACTGGTGTTTTCATTCTCCGAAGTTAGCTGTTCATTTTCGGTAAGTTGCTTTTGTTTGACACCCCTTGATGTGTTTGGTACTGTATTATAATTTTGTTTATGTGTTTTCTGGTGGATTTATATTATTTCAAGGTCAGAATACCAACCCTTCTTACTTATTGTTCTAACTTGTCTGAAAATTCGCACATTCTTGCCAGATCTCTCTCATTTTTTTTTCATGTATCCCCTTTGTGAGGGATTGCTCCTAAAATAACAGTGGATTGCAAGTTGATTGTCTTCCCTAATCCATGGTTTGCGTTTAGGTCTTTGATGGTTGTGGTTTCTTACGTCGTCATTCATGTACCTGAAAAAAGAGCAGCCAACATTCGCAGGATGACAAGCAGATCTCCCATGTTGGCTATCAGAAGAGCACCTGCTGATCATAACTCCCAAGCCTGTTGCTAGGGTCCCACGTTGTGTAATATTGTGATTGGAAATTTTTATCATGGGTGGTATATTGTGTCTATACCAGACCCAAGGGTTGTTTATGATCTGCGCACCTGACGCAGATGTGACCAAAACAGCTATGAAGCCTGTTCATGAACAGCGGGTCACCATAAAAAAATGAAAAAATAAAAAAAGTAATAAAAAACACTATGTTTTAACTTAGTTAAAGTCCGTTATTCTCCTTTTTTCGCTTTTAGGCCTAAGGCCCTGAACTAGTTTCTTGTTTTCCTATATCGTCTTCATAGTTTATGTCGATGATCCTGTTTTTAGATAATTCCTTAAGGAGCTGATTACTTTTATTGATAGAAGTTTCTGATGACGTCGCAGTGAAATTAGGGCAGAATGGTGAGTATCACTGATGTTTGTGCGTTAAATTTAAGTAAATCTTACATATTTCATCATTGTTTAGCTGGTAAAGTTTAGCCGATTAGAAAGATTCTTCATTTAAAGAAATTACAGATAGTACACAACAACATTTCACAAATATTTTAACAAAATCAATATTTCTTTTTTTTTAAAGAAAATCTTTACTAACCTCGTCCTGTATGAAATATTTAGACATCATTTATATTCACGACTTTATCCTTCGAATTCTGATACCTAACTGCTAAGTACAATACTCCTTTTTATAGCTTTTTAAGAAATTTCTATTCTATAGTTAGTGGGGGGAGCGGAGCCTTTAAACTTTCCTGTTTCTGCTTTATCCATTAGGTTAGAAAGCCTGTCTTTCATTTGTGGAATTACGGATTTTTGCGCGTAAAATTCAAGTAAATCTTACATATTTGACCATTGTTTAATTGGGAAAGTTTAGCCGATTAGAACGATTCTTCATTTTAAAAAATTACAGATAGTACACCACAACATTATTATTATTATTATTATTGAACCAGTTTTTACTGAACTTTCGCTGGAGTCTTGATGACAGCAAATATTCTCAGGTCATAGGGTGGAGAAGTCTTTTAAATGTATTGGCTAAAGTATTGACTGCAGCTTCAAAGTAAGCGAGTTAGAAATTCAGTGGCACTATTACGTTCCTTTTCGGAATAATTATCTTGGAAAAGGTGTGAAGCCTCCTTATCCCTCCAGCTATAGATTAAATAGTATAACAGCTGTTTTTCAACAATAAGTGCTTAGGCATTAAATAAATCACAAAGGTTGATATGGCATTAATCAAAGCTACTTACCCTTCCTAAACCTTGGGTTTGCAGGACTATTCTGGGTATTCTAACCGATTTCAACAGTGCAGTGATCTATATGGTCACATTTCTTCCAAAGATTTCCCTTTACTCCGGTTTTCTTTCCAATTCCTTGACGACCGTTCCAATTTCAACCACTACGATTCGTATCATCATCACTTTCATATTTCATAACTTTTTCATCTCGCTAGCAAGATAAAAGTATTTTTCTGTCTTTTCGATTTCTTAAATTTTCTCTCACTGGTTAAAATCTAGTTGATGAAAAGTTATATTATTCTTGTTCATTGATTTTTGGTCTGGTCATCTGGACAATATTGGTTGGTCAATTTGTATCCCCAAATCCCACAGAATATTGTTTTTATTTCTAGGACGTACTCTGGTTTCTGCATTTGCTATATGGTGCTATGATTGAATTTTAGTTTCTTGCACAATTCTGAGCGGATTGCATTTCCACCACAGTCGTATCTTGCCTTCTTCTGATTGTTTTATTTCATTTTCACTTTTACTTTCGATTTCTTACAATTCTTCACCTGGTCTTTATCCATGACCAAGAGTGAGGAAGATAGCTTTTATGTGCATTCTATATTCAGCCAGTACTTTAGGGAAATACTTTCTATTTTTAATATAGCACAGTTTCACAAAGTGCAATTTTCTGTATTTCATATAGCCGAGGATTGCCAGGTATTTTGTTAAAATGTCCCAGTGTCCCTGTGTTGATAATAACTAGGACCTCACTATTAATGGCAAGGTGCTAGGTTTAAGATGCTAAATGTTTTCACTTTCTATTATTTTCTTTGAATGGCATTTATTATCTTTTGGCACTGACATATCCATTAGAAAGCACGTTTTCTTTTATAGTTTTTAACCACTATAACTGGTCTATTGTTCTTTATTTTTATATCAGTTTGCATAAAACATCCAAGAAAATGATAGCTTCTTTTGTTTCACTTATTAGATCGTTCCGCTTGTTGTTTATTCATTTTTTCGAAATCCAATATTCGATAGTTTTATCATACTTTAGTGAATATGATGTCCTATATTATCATGACTTTCTCTACATTCTCTTGGTGTTATCATTTCAGCACCGAGACACAAAGTGGTCAGTTAATCAGTTTTTTGTCTCACTGTTTATCAGATTTTTTTTCTTTCCCTGTTTTATCAGTATTTTTATGATTGCCTGATAGTTTCTTGTTGAAAGGTTTTATTTCTTATCTTGACAGAAAACAATTATTGTCATTGTTTTTGTTGAAGGATTAATACTTAGCTATTTTTAAATTTCAGTTATTATTATCATTATTATATCACCTTTTGCAAGTTTTTTACAACAGTGTTTCCTGGTGGTCTTTCACTGGAGTCCAAGAGACAGCAAGTCCCCTCAGATCTGTTGGACTCTTCTCACTATTCTGGCTGATTTAAAAAATATTGTAGTTTGGATTGTTTCGGTCCATTGTCCGATTTCCAACTCCTCCTGCCCTCTCATTAATATTTTGGGGATCGTTGCAAATGCACCATTTACAGCTGGTATCTCCGTCACCTTCATGTTCCATAGTTTTTTTTTTAGTCTCTGACAAGTTCTAAGTAATTGCCTCTCTTTTCGTTTTCTTTGATTTTCACTGTTATCGGCAGGGACTGTGGAGTCCGCCATTTGGCAAGTTCTATTTTTGCTTAACTATCAGGTCGCCTGAGCGAAATGACGTGATCTGTTAGTATCTCAAAATCTCTGAGAATTTTGTGCGTCTCATTCTCCAAGACTGATTCTGCTTTGGGAATATATGATCTGGCTGTATGGTTAAATTTACATTTCTTGAACTATTTCCCAATTTCCAGTAGATCATCTTCCTCGCCCAGTCGTGTCTAGACATGTCGTCTTTCTGTGCTAGGTTGCTGCATTCGCTTATTAAGCGATTAATCGGTTCAGTTCTAGAATCACTTAACCCACACATTCTATTTTTGGTATCTTATCTATATTTGCTTTAATATAGTTTGTCTTTATGGCGTTGCTTTCTACTACCGTTGAAATATATTCATTTTCTCTGATAAAGTGTCCTTTCCGTAGCCATGTCCATGTCTTTTCGAGTGAGATTTCGTTGGTTTGCAGCTTGAAATATCAATACATTGTTTTTCTTCCCATTTCTGTTTTCTAATTGATCTGTTGATCATTATCAGTCTGTATTTTTTCTAATCGCTGTTATTGATCTTTGCTGTTTTCTTATGAAGTCTTCAGGTCCTTGCATCGATGAATCCATGCTATCTTCAATGCCGTTTAGTCCTCTTCCTTCTTATTTTCCTGACACGTATTGTTTATCTATTTCATCTCTTGAATGTAAACATCGTGATTAGTTTTCTTGTACTTTACTTCATTATTTCTTCCCTCATCTATTGTAAGAATAGTACCGAGTATCTTACAAGGGAGAGAGTCCAGGCGTTTATTCTTCTGATGAGATTTATGCCACAGAGCTTTGTTTCGAGAAGTTTTCTCGTTTGTTTGAGATACTTAGTAAATCTTTTCTTTCATCTCCGCCTGTTTAACGATGTCCACTTCCAATATTCCCAAGTAAAATTCTTGTTTTCCGAGCGTTCTGATTCTTTTTTGACTTAACAATTTTGTTCCTTCCATTATCTATTTTTCCCACTTTTTATTTGTTACATGACATATTTTTCTATGCCACTTCCATTTCTGTATCCTGATTTTAACTCCTTATTGTAATGATAAGAGTCTCGAATTGTTTTTCATTTTTCCGAAACCTTTTGCTGTCGTCCATGTAAATTAGGAAGTTTGTCATTTTTAGAGATTGAGTTAATTTCTACCTCCCTGTGAATTTTCTGAGAATTTGATGGAGGGTTATCATCGCTACTGTAAATAGTTTATGGGAAGTTCAATTCCCTGGAAGGTACTGCACTTGATTTCTACCTCAACTAAATATTTTTCTCCTGCGATCAATTTCACTTTACAATTTTTCATGGCTTTCCGGGTGAGTTTAATGACTTTGTCGTGTATCTTGTATATTTTCATACAGTTTATTATTTAGCTTTACTGGACTATATCGTTTTCTTTTTTTTTTTTTTTTTTTTTCGCCGTAACTACATTTTTCTGTCTCATTTGGCTCCTTGAGGATGTGTCGATCAATGTATAATAGATCACCTGTTCCTCTTGTTCTCTCGTGGCATTTCTTTGTTCTTCAGAAAACAATCCGTAGCTTACTAGCGAGTAATTGATCTCCTTCCTAATCTGTTCTTTTGATATTTTCCTCATCAAAGAAAGACACGTTATCGTTCTATAGTTTCTAAGAGTAGTTCCTTATTTGTTTATTCATTTGTTGGATAACGGTACTATTTACCAACCCCTCCGCTCGGGCAGGATATGACACAAGGTCAATTTTTAAGCGGAGTTTAACAGGTTTTGAATTCAGAGTTTTCCTTCTCCTAGACTAGTTGCCTCACCAAGGCAGAAGAACCTAGTCCGTCCTACTATTTACCCATAGCTGGAGGGAGAATAAGGGGGTTCATACCTTTCCCAAGGGTATTTGCCCGAAAGTGAACGTAATAGCGCGACTGGAGTACGAACTCGCGTACTACGATTCCGCAGTTCATCGCTTTAATCATTACACCATGTTGGATTACGGTAACCAATTAATTATATATGCTTCTTTTAAGCATCCAATCATTTCTAGTGTTCTGTGCATAAACGAGAAGTTTTTTTTTCAAACCAGTATCCGTGTATGCCGTCATCTTAAGGCAGTTTTCAATTCAGTTCTTTTTTCAGTGTTGTTCACAGCTATTCCAAGTGTATTATCACCTTAGAGTAATCTTCGAATTCTTTTTCATATTATTTAACCATTTGCGCTTTCCGTTATATTCTTTCCTTTGACATAATTTACTCTACCATTGTGCGGCTTCTTTCTCTCGGCTTGTAGGTATTATCTCATGCATTCCCTTCCAAGCTGTTGATTGAATTTTCTTTTGTTATTTTGGAAGGTCCTCTTTTGATTGTATTGCTTGACCCTGACTCTGTATTTTTTAAGTTTCCCCTCTTTCAGCAATATATTTGGACTTAACTCTTTAAGTTGCAGCATTATAGTTGACTACTGATTTGTTTTGGAATTTTCATCCCAACATAATTCTATGTTTTTCTTCCCTATGTATCATTGCTTCTTGTAATTTTTTATTTGACCTTCAAGAATAGTTTCGCGTGCAGGTTTTGTATTTCTCTTCAAGGTCCTTAGAGGCAAACCGATTTTATTACAGGCTAATTTCCCTCTTGCATAGACCAGCTCGATGTATTTAGTGATACTGTCGATTTGGATAGTTGTTAATGATTTATTTAGCTTTTCGGTTTCTGCTTTGAGTTTTTTCCCCAGTTTTTTCCAGGGTGATATTAATGTTGTCGTTTTTCCTTTTTTTTTTTTCCTCCAGAGAGATGTTAATTTACTCATTTTTACAGTCATGATTTTTAACATTAACTCTAGATTTATTTTGTCTTCTTGTGTTGATATTTGTTCTGTGGCGTTTTAGTTTCCATTATTTTGCCTTTCAAACCGGGTAGGGGGGGTCTTCTTTTTCATTATTCAGGATTTCAGTTCGTCTTGTGGTGTCTTGTTGATATTCTACTCTTTTTATTCGTTGGTATATTTGTGGTACTATAGCTTCACGACACCTAGTTGGCCGCTGATCTCGTGATTACCACATGTGTCGACTGGTCTTTCTCTGTTTCTTTCCACGCCCACGTTGCTTTAAGATCCTAGGAAAGAGAAGATGGATATGGTCCAGTCGATGAAGGTTGGAATTCGTGTTGGAGAGAAGAAAAGTTGTCAAGCAAATTTAGAAAAATGACGAAAAAAAGCGTTTGTTATAAACAGTAACAAACGTTTATTTACACAGTTGTCTAAATATTTTTCATCATACACCGCGAACTGGGGGTGAAAGTAGTTGACTGGCGGAGTCTTAACTGCAATTAGGCAGTGTCAAAATGGCAAAAGCAATGGCAACGGATTTGGTTCTTTTAGCGGAGAATTCCTGAACCAACTCAATTTTTCGCTTTGGGTGTCCTCTATTTATGGGCCCGAATCCCGAATAATCAGTTTCTGATTGGTCAGCCAATGGGGACTACCGACCAATGGCTATCATCGTAACAATCCCCCCGGTTTGCCTGTGATTGGTTTAGACAATCTGCCAATCAGCCACAATCATCGGGGGGGGGGGGGCTACAAGGAGCACTCCTGTGGTTGATTGACCAATGATTTAGTTATTCAAGGCCTTGTGCCAAACTTGGTGACACTAACCTAAATTATCCGCCATCTTAAAAATACATTTTTTTGTTTATGCTTTGAAATCCGATGACTCTTTTGACAGGTCTTGCAGATGTGCGAATGTTTATTTTTTGGGGACAGATTAATTGGTCAACAAGTTCTGATCGAATCTCAAACTTTTTTTTTCTACTTAATCACTTGGTGTTTATTTTATATGCGATTCTCAAAAAATACTTGGACACCCAAAATGAATTTATTTTTAACAAAATACTGATTATCATGATTTAATTAAATAAATCATCATTCAATAAAATTAACTAATTTCATTTAATCAATTTCACCAGCCAACTCCTTGACACTTAAATGAAAGTGTCATCTATTTCCAAAATCTCAAGGAAACAAACCATTCTATTATATCACACTGCTTAGGTCAGCAAGTCTTTGACTCATTGTATCAAATCTAGCAAATTCAGCCCAAATTTCTCTCATTCTTTTTCTATATCCTCTCTGATAAGATAACAGTAAAATAAACGTTTATTGTCTTCTTTTGGCCATTTCTTACATTGGTGTCACTGAGTTTGGTGGTTATTTACGTCGTAAATTGTATACTAAAAAATTCGAACAACTAACATTTGCAGGATACTTATCGAATCTCCTATGTTGGCTATCAAGGGAGTATTTGCCGATCATGTCACCTAGATATTTTGTCTCGGTCCCACGTTGAATAATGTTTCGATTTGGCATTTTTCATGGTTGTCTTGTGTAGCTATATCAGACACAGCGCTTCATTATTTGCACTGCTGACACAGAGGAACCAGGTACTCTTAAGTGGGTCACACCAAAAGTAAAAAAAAAAAAAGAAAATCTGCGCTAAATTTGCAAAGTTTTAACTTAATGAGCCCCATCATATCAGTATTTTTTTACCTTTTTTTTGTTTAAACTGGTTCGTTGGTTTATTGTAGGTATTCTTAATTTTTAACCCTGAACAATTTGGTGGCAATCGTTTATCAAGAATTTTGCCCTGCTTTTCAAATACGTTATATCATCCCTATTTATTACTGGTTCGCGGTTTGAGCCAAAGAATTTCAATTCACGTGACATGGAAAGACCCTTCTGACTGCTACTATCAATACTAAGTACCTCATTCATTTTTATTACTATCCCCTGCAAATAACTTATGCTAAACTGATAATAAATATTTAAAGGAAAAGTATACAGCTTTCTTCGATGATATAGCAAAAAAAATTGAAGTCTTAAAAAATACTTATTAACCAGTCGTATTTTTCAGTATTTCGGCAAAATTTAAGTTGGCTGTCGAGCTTCGTTTTTTCTTTGAAATTATTATTATTATTATTATTATTATTATTATTATTATTATTATTATTATTATTATTATCCAGTTTTTTGTGATCCCCATACCGGCTAAGCAAACCTGGCGGTGATTGTTTTGCGGAGAATTGAGAACAGAAGACAAGAAAGAAGCACAATTAAATGTTTACCGGACTTTTATTTCTCCGCGAGAATTGTAATAACATCGTGCTTATCATTAGATTGTTTTACTCGGTGGATTCATTCTTTCAAGGCCCAACATCAAATAAGCTATCTAGAAGCGTGATTTTTGTTCTAAATTTTGAGTGGATGCCGGATAAGAGATTGCTTCTTCTCTATCTTCTCGGTCACTGTGTCTCAAAAAAAGACCTCAATCCTCATTTTTGGTCTCGTGTTGTCTGCAATGATATAATGAATCTCGTTCTCTCATGGTTTATTCTCACAGTCGAACTAACAAGCGGATCACATTTATACATTTGGGATAACGAATTTGACCTCAAACATCCGTTTGTCTATCAGAAACTCAGTGTTGATCGTAGCTTCCTGTGTTATCATTTGTTATTCAGAATCAAATCTATGATTTTAGATATTTAGCACTTTTCTTTAAAATATGCACTACAAAACAATGATGATCTAATATCGAGTAAAATAAGCCGCTAACAGAACATACTGGATCTCATGGGTGTTCAATACACCAGTCGATGGGCAATAAACTTGGTGGAGAATGTCCACATTTATAAGATTTCAAATTATTATTATTATTATTATTATTATTATTATTACTACTCCTTTTGACAGTTTTTCTGGCCACCGTTAGCTGATTGTCTTTCACTAGATATGGTGTGACAGCAAGTTTCCTTAAGACTCCTGGATTCTTGTAAATATTCCAGTCGATCTTAATAAAACTATTGTTATGAAGGTCTCTACTTTATTCCAAATCTTCCAGTTCCTTTACCAAATTTTTGGCAATCTTTAAAGAGCACCAGTAACAGTGGGTATCACCATCACCTTCCTATTCCATGGCTTTTTTAGCTTTCGAGCACGGTCTAGGTATATATCTCCCGATTCATTTTCTTTTGATTTTATTCAGTGGTTTGCCGAGACGGCAAAGTCCTCAATTCAGCAGGTTCTCTTTTTTTTTTTTGTTAACTATACTACTCTGACCAATAATAGGTGATCCGTTTGTATCTCAATATACCGGAGAGCTTTTTATGTTTCATTCTTCAGGACAGATTCTAGTTTTTGCATACACCACTTGCTCTTATGGTCAAATTCAAACTTTTGGCACAATTCCTGGTTGATCCTCTTCCCTGCCCAGTCGTGTGTAGTTTCATACTATTTTGCGCTAATTTGTTGCATTGGTTTGATATATGATTGATCGTTTCTTCTCTATAACCACATAACCTACATTTGCTTTTTTTTTGTCTAATCTATTTCTGTTGTAACGTAGTTTGACCTAATGGCGTTGTTTTGAGCAGCAGTTCGAAGCGATTCAGTTTCTCTCTAAAGTTTTTCCTTTCTTATCCATATCCAGATATTCTCGTGCGAGACTGTTATAATTATTATCTTAAAAGTTTTTCAAACAAGTAGTCACTTTTGATCTTCGCTGAATTCCCGGTAACAGCAACTCCTTCAAAACACTTGTTAATATTCTTACTGATGTTAGGGCTGCACTCTGGACGGTTTCAGTCTTTCCTTAGATCTTTTGTTCCCCCAGTCTCTCTCGTAGATTCTTCGAGAGTGTTTCAATGCACAAACTATGATTATTCTTCTTTTTAGCTCTCTAGCAAGTTCCAGGTATTTATCCAGTTTTCTGTTTTCCTTTAATTAATTTTAGTAGTGTACACGGATACTAAAAATCTCCAAAGCAAAAGTCCGGGGATCGAGTCAGGGATAAAAAGTGGAAGTATCAACGCTTACCTCGTTGATCTGTTGTATCTGCAAAATTGACTTTTAAAATTTTTTCTGTCTTTTTTTTTTTTTTAACTAATATAAAGTGTAGTCTTCTGAACGTGGTTGAGTGATTCTTTTTTATCTCAAAATCCAGAGAATTTTATTTCATATTCATGGATAAATTCTTGTGTGTATATGTTTGTTTGGTAGAGTTCATTCGTTTGCATAATTCTCAGCTGTTCACAACTTTTACATCATTTTAATGCTACTTTATTATATATTCTTATCATGTGGTTGACGATAGTTTCTATTATTCGAAGCTTTGCCAATTCTAACTTTTACATAATTGGGCCTTATGACATTATTCTGCACTAATGGTGATTAAATTTCTCTGAATAGGTTTTCTTCTACGCAGTCCTAGCTAAGTAATTTCCATAGTTTGTCTTCTCACGTGTCCGGGGTGTCGTTTTTCTTCTAATTTTTGTTTCCTGGATTTAAAAATTCCAATTTTCGTATCCGTATTTTTATTGTTTATATTATCACTGTTAATAGCTGCCGTAGTTAGTCCATTTTTTTCCATATTTCTCGAATCCTAGAATTCACACAATATTCAATGCTTATGACATTTCTCCTTCTTTCTTTTCTTATAACATACAATCTGTCAACGATATCTGTCAGATGTAAGTCTCTATACATCGTCAACCTTTTTTCTATTCTTTGGTACATGTTTATGAGATCCTCTTTGTGCAGTTTTCGAAGGGTCCAGAATATCTTTCAAGGGACACTATCGGATTATTCTTTTTAGGGTGTTCTTTTCGCATAATTTTGTACCCAGTCGTTGCCCTGTCCTTTCAAGTTAATTTTATTCCTAAATTTTTCTTTCCTTTTATTTTATCTGCTTCTCATATTTCCAGGTATATGTAGTTTTCTTTCACTCCGAATGGTTTGATTCTTTCCCGATTATTAACTGTTTTTCTTTATTTGTTACGTCCATCGATTATTTCTAAAATCCAAATTCCTTATTATTATTATTATTATCATTATTATTAGTGTTGTTGTTGTTGTTGTTGTTGTTGTTGTTGTTTCTACTGCTGTGGAAATATCATGTTGACGATCTTATCTCTTCTCTTGTAACTGCTACCTCAGCTATTATCTCATTCTAAGACTGTAATCTGATTTAAAAATGAATACTGTTATTCAATTTCATTTCTATTTTCTTTCTATCTTGGCCCGTAGTTTCTGTCAGGCTAAAGCAGATATAGTTTGTAAACCAGCTCCTCAAAATTATAGGGATTGATTTACCCCTGATATGTTAGTAGGATCTTGTCTATCACATGGTATTTAAGATTGACAAGTGAATTCCTGCCTCGATCCTAAAAGCCAGTCTGAAGACGACATTGGATGCTAGCATTCTGGAGTTTAAACATGATAAAGTTAACTTTTGCAGAGTACACAGATACTACGCTACTCCTGAGCAAAAGTTCAGGAATCGACTCTGTGATCAAAAGTAGAAGTATTAACACATACCTAACTAATCATAAAATGTTTGTTGTGATACTTTCTTAAAAATAAACAAGAAAGAAGAACGCGAAATTATTAGAAATTATAACGACGAAAACATTTCCACATATTTTATGGTGATAAAAATGTATTTAATAATAAAGAGAAACTTAAGATATTATAATGCAACCAATTGAAAAAAAAACATAGATGATGAAGCACCTAATCACACGCACACACACACACACACGATAAATCGCATAAAAATCACGGGAAAATTCTTATAGTAGCAAAAATAAAGAAAGACGGACAAGCAAATGGGGCAATAATATCATATAATTTGTTGAACACTTTTGTATCCAAACTGAAATCAGGCAGCTGGAACAGGATGGATTAGTCTCTTTGACGCCATCACGACGTCTCTCAAACATTCATTTCCTTGGATACGGTCTGTATTTCACTGGGACGGTCATTTTAAACACAGCTGAGTGCGCATGCGCCTCGCTTGGTTGCCTTTTGTTGATCCGGTGTTCAATAGATGTATATCCTTCTCTTGCGCTTTTGGTCGGACCACTGCTGTTTCCGATAAGGACATAAGGGAAGGTGCTGGGCTGTTGGCATGTTTAAATGTTTTGGAATCCAGATTAGAGGTAATATCTCCCATAATGGAAAGGCGAAGATCACGTGATTATATCGCTTACAAAGCATTTGAAGCGTCCGGTCAAAAGGACAAGAGATCGAATGTTTACTCGTGCAGAGGTTTCTTACGGAAAGCATTTTTCAGATATCCGGCTTTTGCATACATATACAAATGTTTGCCTGAGTAGCCCATGGAAATATAGCCAAACAAAATTATAGTAAAGCTTATGGTTCTAGCTTTCGATGTTAGCTCCAAAGACATTGAAAAGATAATGCTCTTGATTTTTTTGCTTTGGAATCAAATGAATCACTGCAGGGAACAAGAAAATTGCTTTTTATAATTCTGATAATAATAATAAATAAATATTGATAATGGACAGTGTGATTTTCTTTGCCTCTCCGAACTTTATGCTTGGACACTCTATAAAAACCAGTGTAACTTATTGGCACTTTTGACCTGATTCAGTGCACTTTGCCCCCGTATAATTCAAATTAAATATATCATTAGGAAATGAAACAAAATAAAAATTGTATCTGATTTTAAGAAATTTATCCATCTATCTATCGATCAATGTCTGTACATATCTGCAGATTTCAGTTAAAATCTATCTGTCTATTTATCTTTGTCTGTTCATATATATCGATCATTATACCTAGTTATATTTGACCAACCATGTCATACCAAAGGCAACCGTTTGCGGGGTGGTGCAGTTTACCTATTCTAGGACCCATCGACACATGGAAAATTTACTGATATATATATATATATATATATATATATATATATATATATATATATATATACGAGGTGCATGCGATTACTTTCCAGACTTTTTTCGTATGGGCATTTACATTGTCGTAGACTCTTGAACATTCAGTAAGTTATTGCTATACATCTATACAGATAACTGACCAATTTTTAGGATTTCAGCTTCAAATCAACAGCTACAGCAGGAATTAGAATACACCCTACTAAAGCCTGATTGTCACAGCTGGTGAATTTCAAAAATGCTATCTGACACATTAGAAAAAATATATGCAATAAAATTACGTTTTAAACTTGGAAAAAATGATGCCACAGAAACATATAGAATGCTTCAGACTACTTTTCGACCATCTTGCATGAATCGAGCATCGGTTTTGAGTGGCATAAGAGATTCAAGGAAGGCAGGGAGTCTGTGAGGGATGATGAGAGGTGTGGGAGGAGTAAGGAAGTCAATACACCAGAGTTGATTGGCCAAAGGGTTACGGTTAGAGTTACAATGTTGAGGTTTTAAGGAAGTTCAGGAAGAGATTCCGTCGGAAGAGGCCTGCACTCTTCAAATCAGGTCAGTGGCATTTCCAGCAGGACAATGCACCAGTCCACAACTCCATCCTTGTAACAGACTATTTGACCAAGATAGGCATCAAGACTGTGCCTCAGCCTCCCTATAGTCCAGACCTTGCTCCCTGTGACTTTTGGTTATTTCTTAAGCTCAGAGGCTGTCGTTATGAGACAATTGAGGAGATGAAAGAGGCTGTGACGAAGGTCATTGACACGCTCACACAAGAGGAATTCTATGGAGCCTTCCAGAAGTTGTTGTAACGGTATAACAAGTGCATTGCAACCGGAGGAGATTACTTCGAAGGGGACTAGAGTTTCATGTGTGTACTATCAATAATAGTGCCCATACGAAAAAAGTCTGGAAACCTATCGTATATATATATATATATATATATATATATTTATATAAGTTGTCCGACCGTTGTCGAGGGCGACCAGAATCTACAACAACGAGATGTTGGGAGAGGGAGCAACTCCTTTCCCTGGATTACTCCACTTACCCTTGATCTGTACTTTATAATTCTGAGTGTTAAGCAAGGAGGCATCAAATACTATTTTTGAGTCTTTGATATGATTCGACCCTAGGATTGAACCCCGGTCTCCCGAGTGCATCTTTTTAAAAGCAAGAATGGTTATCAGGAACAATTATACAAATTTAGTAAGCAGAGTATTTGTAAGGAATGCTTACAATGCTCTCTGTTATCTTGAGCTTTGAAATTTCATATAAATAAATATTCATACTAATAGTTCATTAAATGTAAACGCTTTAATCTCAGTGTTTTTTGCCACAAAGGCGGCCTAGTGGATTTTTAGATTTAATGCAGGCCGGGTATAAATGCAAGCATAGATTTCTAAATAATAGAACGTGACTTGGATAATTCGTGTGGTGCATTGGTTAGTGGATTAAGGCTGGGAGAAATATTGGGTTCTCCATTCTTCTGACCTTCCGCTAAACTATATTTAACTAAATGGCAACAGGATCTGTGTTAACAAGTTTATCGTTTCGAATACTATATATACTCGTCTGTATTTGAAGACCAATTTTTTACCTCAAAATCAAAACGTAATTCATTACACGAGATATGTTTTAAAATATATCTAAGTTTGCCGACGTTCATTACACGAAGTATATGAGAAAAACACCTAAAGGTTTATTCATTACCTCAAGCCATTTCTTACGGTATCTATCAAAAAGCATTTTTAGATCATTGAAATTGACGATTGTTCTGTAAGAACATTCTAAAAGTAGTTCGGATTAATAAATTATTTTTGTAATCCTTCTTGCTACAACGTACAAATGGGTGTTTTATGGTCTTTAACAGTTGTACGGTCCTTATAGAAATATGGATCACATTTATTTTTTGTCAGTGTTTAATCAATTATCAAATCCATTATTTACAAAGCTTTGCTTAGTTATTGCACCAGCTCGGACGTATGGAGCAACCACTAGACACGGACTCCATATTAATGGTTTCCTAGTCTAGCATTATACCGCATGAGGCGCCCAGGATAGGTATTTGATGATATAGAAAACCGAAAAAATTTGCATAAATCCAACTGAAGAATGTTAAAGAAAGAATCGGTCTAAACGTGTAAGTGACGAAAAAAAGCAACCAAAATAATCCAATAATCGCCACCCAGTCACTTGAAAGAGTTTTTTCTTTTTCTTTTTCGGGTGGAGGGAGCTATCTTTATTTTGTTGTGTTAGGGGATTTTGTGATTTTTTGTTAGTTTTTTTTTTTTCACATTACCATGATAATCTTGCCGGTGTTACTGTAATTAGATATGTATTGTCTAACCTTCGCTGTCACTAAGTTCATTAGCTTCAATTTCCTAAACAAGTTTAAAAAGCAAGCAGATGGCAAAAGAATCACATAAAAAAGGCCAAGTGCAAAAGGTGAGTGAAAAACCGATTGTAATGGACGTTTGAAATTGAGATTTATGGCTGGTCGAGAAACTGGCTGATTAGTTAATCAGGAGGTCTAAGAACAAAGGATTCTACTGGATGTCGTCAAAATTAACGTTTATGTCGAATGTTAACTTGTTTTCTTCAGACGCTGTCAAACTTGAAGAGTAATGTTCTCACACTTATCAACACCAAGTAAAAGATTGAAAAATAAATTGATAAAACTAGAGCAAAACAAAAAATATCAGAGCGTTGTTACTGCATCTCTCAGGTGTGTGTGTGTGTGTGCGCATGCGCGTGTGTAAAAGCTATTAACAGAACAGACTCAATAATATCAATATGGACTCAGTGATGTTGGGGGTCCCCAAACTATTGCGCAAGTCAGTTTTCTTGCACTGTGTATCCTACTGTTGCTGGCTTCTAACTATGACTTAGAAACTGTCACAAATAATTCTCTGAATATAAGAGTTTCAAAATTGATATATAGACTTCCGATTAAAGGATGAACATTTCCCCTTTGATCATCCAAGTGCTAAAGACATTTAGAAATTAGATTCTTGAATTATAACTGCAACTGAATCTAACACACTGAATACATAAGTTTCAAAATAAATATCCTGACTTCCAACTAAAGAAAGGATTTATCTACTTTAAGCACCTAATTGAATTCTTGTCTTTTAACCTCTGCTCTTATTGGCGCCGGATAGCTCCATTCTATAATAGTAATAAAAGTATTTTTCTATTTTATTATTATATCTAATAATAACTTTTAAAATGAAAGTATTTTTCTATTTTGTTATTATATCTTTTAATGCTTTCCGATCTCCCAACTGTTTAGTTTGGTTTTATTTCTTTGATAAATTGCATACGAACCTTCGAAATGTGATTAATGTCAAAACCATCTTTTTTAGATGAACACTAGTGCTATCATTTAAACCACAGCTGGGAGGATTACGAGGTTCATGCCTTCACCCAATTTATCAGTAAACGTAATAGAGCAACAAGAGTTCGAACTAGCTTACTAAAATATTGCAATCCAGAACGTTAGCCACTACACCATGGGGACTTTCCCAACTGTTTAATTATCAATATAATAATATTATATGCATTCTATACATAAACATCCATGGACATGCGCACGCACTCACGCACGCACGCACAGAGAGAGAGAGAGCGAGAGAGCGAGAGAGAGCGAGAGAGAGAGAGAAAGAGACACACACACACACACACACATATATATATATATATGTATGCATATATATATATGTATGCATATATATATGTATGTATATATATATATATATATGCATATATATATATATGTATGCATATATATATATGTATGCATATATATATATACACACTTTGCCTATACATATACGTACTCATACGGATACGTTTGTTCTCACACGGATATTTGTTTATAATACATTTAATAGCACAATGACTCTATGGTTTTTCAAGTTAAAGCAGATATTGTATTTGAATAACTCGAAAGCCTATAACGAGTGTTTGATGTGACTTCTTCAATCAGTGGCCACCTTTTTATGCTTGCAATAAGAATGATTCTAATATCTTTTTGAGGTGTTGCCGTCTAATTCACTGTGACCAAATGAATAAAGTCTCTATGTCTGGGTCATGTTTATCTGTCAGCCTAGACTACATTCAAGATTTCGCCTTCGGAAATGTTTTGCTTTTCCCACAGCTAAAAATGCCTTAGACGAGATCAAAGAGAAACCGACGAAACACCTCATAACGATCCCTAAAAAGATTTTTTTAAAGAAAAGGTGCAAAGAGAAACGTGTGAAGCCCAAAGAGGAAGACTTTGAAGAATCTAATACACCATTTCCAAAGATCAGCTATTTCTTTTTTAGAATATTAAAATAGGAAACCGGTTTACCGAAATGGTGGACGAGCAACTAATATGAGACGATTAGTGGCTTATCTCTCAGACATTCGGCCTTGTACCAGACAAAGCACATTTTCAAATTACTGTCATCTATAATAATAATCGAGAATATTCTGCCTGTCCTGAATGAATGGCTTAACTGATACAGATCAACCAAATAGTGTGTGCATCCTTATTGAATCAACGAGATGGTTTTAACAAGATCAAATTGTGTTCCACATAAAGAAAAGGGATCGAATCGAGAATGGCTCACAAACAACACACGCAACGTAATCAATACAAATCTTACAAAAGTAGCTACATTTATAGAATTTAAATTTTCAAACTCTCGAAATAGAAAAATAAATGAATCATTTATCATATTAGATTACGTACATTTAATTATGAAAGTTTAATCAGTTTAATTTTTACGGAAATGGACGTAGGGTAACTGTTATCGTTGGAGGAAATAAACAGGATGAACTGAATCCTGTTCATAGTTGTTTCCGTTTCACTGGACGCTACGGAAAGGCATGAGTCTTTTTCTTACACCCTAATTTACGGGAAATAGTAAGGCAAACTGGGGTTATGGCCTTAAAAGACAAACTTTCTAAAAGAAGAAAGAACTTTCGAAACCACAGTGAAAGCAACTCCACATTACAAAAAAACAATAAAATAGGTCCTGAAATCATGTTTAAACGGATAATTTTTGAAACTTCTTACTCTGTGTAGATGAATACTTCTACTAATATTAACTGAGCCATTGACCTAATAAGTTGTGCTCGCCAATGATCCGGAAGACCGGGGTCCAATCCCAGGTCGAGTCATACCAAAGACTCAAAAAATGGTACTTGATGCCGCCTTGCTTAACACTCAGAATTGTAAGGATCAAGGGTAAAGTTGAGCAATCCAAGGAAAAGAGTAGTGCCCTCCCCTACACTTCGGTGTAGTAGCTATTGAAAAGGGAGACTCAGGTCACCAAATTTACTTATATATATATATATATATATAGATTGATTGATTGATTGATTGTAGTCTATTTTGTTTGATTATAACATTTGATGACAAAGAGAAAAAGAATGTGAAAATCAATAATATTACCTTCGTTCAGATTCGAACCAGATCGAGAAAATTTTCAGTTGATTCCTTCCCAGCTTACCAAGGATCTTTTTCTTCGAATGTACAAACTATTCGGTTCGTTATGAAGAAAGAAAAAAGTCAACTGAGAAGGCATTGTTTTATCTTAATGAAATTTACACGATGGTAAAATAGTTTTGAAGGAAGCAAGTAAGAATGATATTGTCTTGTAAGCGACAACGAGGAATCGGTTATTTGATATCGATTCCATATCTAATTACTGAATCGACTTTCCAGTTACCAAATCTTCAGAAATTTTACAATGTCTTTTGTTAACGTCTTACATTCTTTTACTTTTAAATCATTTATTTTAATCGGTTCCTTACAGCAATTGCGTATTTAACAATGAACTGGATTAACATCTACATTACTGTTAAATTCTACTCGAAATATAGGTTTTTCATTAATCGAAGGAGTTCTCTTTATATGATCACTCATAATATTTTCTGTCAATGACACTTAAAGTGAACAGGTGCTCTCTCATTTTATCTCTCATCCTCTCTCTCTCTCTCACTCACTCACTCACTCACTCACTTTCTCTAACGTACACTCACACACATATATATATATATATATATATATATATATATATATGTGTGTGTGTGTGTGTGTGTGTGTGTTATCTTCCTCACTTTTGTGTCAGCTCAGTCGGCTGGAGATGGAGAAAACACCTACTGCAACTCTGCAGCAGGATTAGCCTTCACCCAAACGATTTTCCTGGATATGATATTAAACAATCTGATGGCGAGGATCCAGTGCTGAAGTTTTGGTAAATATGGAGTATATCATCATTGTATTCGCTATGACATATTGTGGTAGTAAATAAATGATGTGGACCCAATTTGGGACCACTAAAAGACAACTCGGAACATGGTATAGGTTTAAGGATATATTGATGTAACAAGATACAAAAGAAAGTGGTGGCGTAAGTTAGGCTTACTAGTCAGTCGAATATCCAGTCACTACGACCGGCTGACAATTCATCCCAACAAGACTTCTTGGCTCTCGATTAATGTAGGATTTGGAAGAGTCCATAAATTGGTAGGTAACGGTCCTATAACAATAAATTAGAGCCCCATTTTTGGGTCACATAGAACTGTTCAATCCTTAACTAGATTTGAAATCATTTATGTAAAATAGAATTACCTGTGTTTAATAGTAATACTTGAATCCTTTGAACTGTGTGCAAACAAATATGCTCTTGGTCGCCTGAAAATAATTGTTATGGTACCCAACTTGCGGACGGTAATGAACTCTTCCGTGACGATTAATACCAGAAGAACACTCATCTCGTTAACTGTAAGTTCTACCCAGCCTAACACTTTGGCAGTCAGACTGACATTCGACATTCTGTTGTATTATACTTTTGTTAATATACTTTGTTCCATGTAAACCCGAGTTGCGTTCTTCTTCCGGACTCTTACTGGTCCACAACAATAATATTACCCACAAATTATTCCTTAACAAATCATATACGTTCAATATATTTGTATAAATAAGTTTTGGTATTTAAAAACCTAACAGGCTTCATGCATAATAAAACACAACTCACCGACCAACATAACCTACAAGTATCACTTTATGTATCTCATTACCGAATATTCACATTAAATCACCATTTAAATGTTTAAGTATACAAATTATCGGGACATTGCAGCATACTGATAAGTTCTCACAACGCAAAATACAACAAAAATATTTTCAGAGAACGTCATTAGTCTAAAAGTAAATATTTAAGTATGCCTTGTTTTTTTAGAGTTCTTTTTTTCAATTATATATGTCTAGATCAACCCACGAAATGAAGCAGCAACACTTATCTTTTAAACTAGAATAACCGTTTCTTTACTCGAAATAGAGGAAGAAAACCATGACTAAGGAGACAAACAAGTAATGTACAAATTTCGGTCAATAACTATCAGGCTATATAATTACTGGGACACACAACTATAATATAGTTAGCGAATGTTGTAAATTAGCGCAAAAAGAGAACAAGACTAGACACGACTGGGTGGAGAAGATGATCTACAGGGAATTCTGCAAGAAGTTTGAATTTGACCATACAAACAAATGGTATATGCACAACCCAAAATCCGTCCTGGAAAATCAGATGCACAAACTTCTCTTGGATGTTGATGTACAAACGGATCACGTAATCTCGACTAAACGACCAAAACGAAGTGATAGTTTACAAAAAAAAGAGAACCTGCCCAATAGTGTGCCTTTTCTTTCCGGCTAATGACAAGGTAAAACTGAAAGATTGTAAAAAGAGAGATAAGTGCCTCAGAACTTGATAGAGAGGTAAAAAAACAATGAAACTTGAATGTGACAGTGATACCAAATGTAACTGGTGCGCTCGATAGATTCACCAAATGATTGGTACAGGGACTGGAGGACTTGGAAATAAGAGAACGGGTGGAGACCATCTAAACTACAGCATTAAGATCGGCCAGAATACAGAGAAGAGTCCAAGAGATTTGAGGAAGTTTGCAGTCAATCAAACTCCAGTGAGAAACTATCAGCTAACGCTAATGTGAAAAAGTCTCAAAAGAGTAAAATAAATATCAAATTTAAAATCATTTGTGGACCATTTCATTTTAAAATATTTACTTTTCTCTGGTTGGAATATGTAACTGAATAAATTATTGATATCATACAGTGAGATTACGTCATCATTTGTACACAATATCATAAAAATAGTCAAATAATATGTTAAGGAGCAGAACAGGTGTGAGTCTGCAGATCAAGAGAAAACCGGAAGTTCAGAAGAAGGGTTAATAAGAAGCCAAAATAATAAGAAATCAAAACAGAGTAAATGCAGCCGTATAGAATAAAATAGACTAAAAAAGACTATAAACTTGTTTCTAGTGATATCAACATGGCGGGATAATTTCAGGACAAAACTTATATTGTTTTCTCTTTCTCCGTAAAAAACATTTTTTTGCACTTTTTTGTGCTTTATCTCTTTTTAGCGTGGTTATTAGGGGTTTTTGGTTGTAATAGTGGCATTGGTAGTGATACTATTTACCAACCCCTCCGCTCGGGTAGGATATGACAAAAGGTCAATTTTTAAGCGGAGTTTAACAGGTTTGAATTCAGAGTTTTCCTTCTCCTAGACTAGTTGCCTAACCAAGGCTGAAGAACTCAGTCTGTCCTACTATTTACCCATAACTGGAGGGAGAATAATTGGATTCATACTTTCCCCAAGGGTATTAGTGCTATGTGAAATGCAATCAGTCTCGTCCAGGATTTGAACTCGTGTCGCCGTGTTTATTTCCTACGACGATAACGACTACACCACGGGCACCTCCATAAAACGTTGGTAGTGATGCTAGTTATAGTGGTGACAAAAGTTAAACAAAAAAAAAAAAAGATTGAAGATGCTAAATGACGGTAAATACTCATTAAATCTCCAGCAGAATTCTTGATATTCCCAAAATATTCCCCATTCAAAGAACTCCCATAATCGTAAACTGTTTCTTTCGCGTAAGAACGGCATCTGAAAATGTCGTTTGTGTTTAATTTATAAAATTCAATATCATTCTCACATTTGATGATTATCTTTGTTCTTTAGCAAAATACTTCTTGTGTTACTTCTTTTTATTTTCTTTTATCAACTGAGCTACGAAAACAATCAATTTTTGTCGATGACATATTTTTTGGATCAACACGAAGTTTCATTATCTGTTTGTATGTTCAGCTTAGGTTAAGGGTGTTGCTATTTTATGTCTACTGATACTTTAACTAAAACAAGTACAGAGAACAATGTTAAAATACTGTCACTTTTCTTTGTCAAAGTAAATAATGTTCAAGCTTATGTTGTATGTGGTAATGTAACCAGTAAGCTAATTGGGGAAAAATATTTTTTCCATAACATTTCTCTTGCATCGAAAAAGAAAAATCAAATTTTGAAGATGTAAAAGTGTCAGTAGCAAAGAATATTTTCAGACAGGAATGAACTAATTGGATTGCCGAGTGCGCAACTTGTATTCGCAAAGCTGTTTAGTTGGAGGAAATCTTATTTAATCTTGAATACATACTGAGAGAAAAGAAAAAGAAATAGGTCGAAATCTTTATTCGATATTTCTTTCCGATTAGGAAAGTACTAATGTGTTAAGGAATTTCGACAAAACAGTTTTCGATCATCTTTGCAAACTTTATAACAAATTCATCAAAACGTAGTGATTTATATGAAAGATATTTTAAAAGATATGAACTAATATAAACATGGAATAAAATTGTCTTCCGGGGAAAATATTAAATGAAAAATAAAGAAAAGTATGTTGTTGATGAAAAAAAATTAGAAAATGAAAACTAAATACAAATTAAAGATAGGAAGTTACATCCAACTAAATCTTCTTAAGCTACTTATTTATTGTACTCCTGGTTGTATTTATGTATTTGGAAAGGTGTGTGTAAAAAATCCCAGCGTGCATTTTGAAAACTAGAGACTGCATACAGTTTAGACAAGGTTTCCCTCAAAAATGATTTTTTCATCGAAATAGTTTTATAGATAAGATGACTTAGGAGACATTTTTACTTACAATATAGACGTAAGGATACAATTATAGCCGCTCTTAAGAAGATAGATAGATAGATAGATAGATAGATAGATAGATAGATAGATAGATAGATAGATAGATAGATAGATAGATAGATAGATAAAAAAATACAACAGAAGAAAATATGAAAAGCTCGAAAGTTTGTATGAGTTAAAAAAGAACATTTCTGTAAGAAAAATATTCGCCTCTACTAGGTCAAGGCTTTTAAATTCTCCCAGAATATCAGCATCTCTGAAAATTCAAAGATTTCTTTTCTTGAAGCTGAAAAGTAATCCATAAAAAACTGTATCTAACAAGATAGATAGTTCGTATATGGGGGTATAATTATGTGAGCTGTTTCACCAAAGTGTTGAACCAATTATTCATTGAAATGAACGTGTCTCTGTCAATTACTCCAAGAAATACATTTCAAAATAATATCTCATCATCCTCATTTCTAATATCACAATGTGCATTAAGACAGACATCGACACGCGACTAACAAAGGCATGGAGAGATATCAATAGGCTATCGGTCCTGACCGATAAAATGAAATGCAATTTCTTCTAAGCAGCGATCTTGTCAATACTGTTATATGGATGCACTACATGGACGCTAACAAAACGGCTGGAGAAAAGACTTGAAAGCAACAACACAAGAATGCTGTGAGCAATATTGAACAGGTCCTGAAGGCAACACCCCACAAAGCAGCAGCTATACGGCCACCAACCACCCATCACGAAAACTATCCAAATTAGACGAACTAGACATGCAGGACACTGCTGGAGAAAAAGGGACGAGCTCATAAGTGATGTACTCCTATGGATCCCTTCCCATGGCCGAGCGAAAGCAGGGCGACCAGCTCGAACCTACATACAGCAGCTCTGTGAGGATATGGAGTGTAGCACTGAGGACCTGCCGGTAGCGATGAACGATGAGGAGGGGTGGCGAGAAAGGGTCAGGGATATCCGTTATGATGACACGACAAGATGATGATGATGAAAGATATCAAAAGATGATGATGATGAAAGATATCAAGAGGTGATGATGATGATGATGATGATATCAATAACAACATTTTTACAGGATTTTGTTTAAATCTCGAAATCTCTAAACATCCTATTTTGTTTTGTTCTGGCAATTTCCAGACTTCAGATTTGTTTAAATCTTGAAATTCCGGGACATTAATAATGTAAAAAAGTTGATATAAATAATTCAGTTAGATCTTTTTTAGAAACAGAGATTTTTTTTATTAACAAAACTTCAGCAAGAATGGAATCAATTCGAACCCCCAATGTTGAAAAGGCTTTCTGACTGCTGTTTGATTAATTAAAGTCAAAGGATTGATTAATCCTTATAATAAATCGTTGGTTATGATGTTTTTTCTTGTCAACAAACAATTCCTTTATTACATTTTGAATATGATAAAAAAATTTAATGATTATATCATTGAAAGATTAAAAAAATAATTCTTGGTAGACATTCAATTATTTGATTACATTTATAAAGTATTTAATAAAAGAAGCAAAATTTATGATAAAAGAGTAGAATCTATGTATCTAAGAATGATTTGCTATAATACAATTATGTGGCAACAATTTACTTGGAGACATCAATATTCATCAGTTAATAAGAGCTAGTCTTATTTGAGGATTCATTCAACTGTGCTGTGTCAGCAATGTCGGTGTTCAAAGATCAACTTTAATGAAACTTATTTCGCATATAATTCTCATAAACTTCGAAGACAAGAAATTAAAATTGATATTTACGCAATCTACACTTCTCTACAAATTAAGAATATTACAGTATTTAGTTCATATATTTTGAGAGTGTACAGGGTCAGAAAGCCATCACTCTCAACTAGAAGATGACTCGATATGTTTGTCATTTTAACTTGTATAATATCTCAGGAAATCGAGAATCGCAGATAAAGTTTCAAATTTAAAATAGTTTGAATACAAGTTGTGAAAGAAAACTTTATCATTTTTGCAACAACTTGTCACTATATATATATATATATATATATATATATATATAAGTTGGGGCTCCATATCGGTGATAGAGCATATTCTAATTTCTTGTTCTGAGAATTTGTTAGTTATCCACCACCATTGACTCTAAAGTGAAAAAAGTGATAAAAATGTTTGGTTTATTAGTTTACATGTTTCTGTCAAACTAACGCCTATTTATTCTCTTTCAAAGAAATGCTCTAAGGATTTTTTTTCTTAATGCTAAATTTTTTTTTTGGGGGGAAACGTGCTTATAAATTTATTTCAGTATGTTTCTGGTGTTTTATTGAATGTTGGTTGGTTGTTTAGGTCTCTTGGCATATCAACTTTTGTTGGTTTTTTAACACCAAATCAATTTTATCGAAATGATCAGTTCCATTTCAAACAATTCAGTTTAGCATGGATACCCAGTTTAAATATCAAAAACATTTCTATTTCAAACTATTCAGATAAGTCAAACAGTTCTAATTCAACATATTCAGTTGTATAGTAAAAGTATAGTTTTTGTCCACCCATGGTTAAATGTCGAAACACTTCTATTTCAAACAATTCAGTTTAGCGTAAGTACAGTTTTAATATAAACACAGTTCTATTTCAAAAAACTTTATATTAGCGTAAGTAAGCAGTTTTAATATCAAAACAGTTCTAATTCAACTAATTCAGTTTAGCATAAGTACTCAGTTTAATTCTATTTGACCCATAGATAGGGCCCTATCAGGTGCTACCATTCTCTGGGCCAAAATGAACCCGAGAGCGATGTCAATGAAGGGGTTTTCCGTATTCCCCAAAGCGCCAACATTACAGAAACCTCACAATCAGACTGTTTTGTGTCTTGGACACTCATTGGACGTCTTACTCCTCTGCAGAGGCGCAGCCGGTGTCTTCTACAGCCCCAGTCTTTAATAGAAGTAATATTGTTCACTTTATTTCCATTTTTAATTTTGTTTTCTTAATATTACACACACAAACACACACACACACACACACACACACACACACACACACACACACACACACACACACACACACACACACACACACACACACATATATATATATATATATATATTACTTTAAGAAAATAAAATTAAAAAGTAGTGAATGCTTTCAGAGCAGAGCTATTTAGAATTATATACATATATATATATATATATATATATATATATATATATATATATGTGTGTGTGTGTGTGTGTGTGTGTGTGTGTGTGTGTTCAGTTATGTGTGTATTTTTATGTAAACAGATTACAAACAAGAATAAACAATATGCTATGCAGAGTAGTAGATAATCAAAAAATATGTTCGCAAAAAATATTAAATAATTCCAACGGAGTTGAACAATATTTTTTTGAAAGTGTAGGAATAAATAAAGAGGAAGTCCGCCATTGTTGTTCAGATCCCAATGAACAAATGTCTTGAGCATCTTCCAAACATGTCAAGGAGCTTATTTTACCCTTTTTCCTCTCTTCCCACCTTCGAATTTCTCTTTCTTAAATATTTTCCGTTTTCTATGATTTTCTTTTCGCAAGACTTAATATGTCAGTAATCTATTATTTATCAAAAAAATAACAAAATTTACTCGGAAAAATATTAGTGTCTCTGTTGCAGCAAAAGAAACCAGTTAAATTTATGGCTCAAAAAAGCATTGACAATAATAAGACACATATTTGAAGTAGCGTGCAGTTTATATTGATGCAGAGGTTGAAAAATGTGTCGTTTTTTCAGAAGAAAAAAAATCCACGATACTTCTCGTTTCATGATTTCGTTTTTCGTTTCATTAATTTTCCTTAAGAATTTTTTTATCAATCTGCTTACACGAAACAGAACGGAACGAAATACGTGTGTCGATTTCGAAATTTGAATTAATTCACATGACTCTACGCTGAGTTAACAACAAAACAAGCGAATAGGCGCAATCATCAACAGACGCTTATACCGAAATCAAACAAAATAAATCTACAAGATACAGAGAACGTGACATGACAGTAAAAATATTCACAAAGAAAAGTGTTATAGGCGAAACTTTTCAGATGATCATACGATCCGGACAACTCGTTCCCGTGTAGATACTGAATCGTGACATTGGAAGGTGTAATAAATCTGTTAGTTTTTTGTAAAATGTTTTTTCTTTTAGGCTTTTTCAGTGATGTCCATCGACTCTTTTCGGTTTATCAGAAGTTGTTTTTTTACATATTAATATAATTTTCCGTAAATATCATTTTTCTTTAAGTTTATCTAATTATGATCAATTCTTTTTCTAAACGTCTGAATTTATGGCTTTATTTCCCCCCCCAAAAAAAAAATCTGTTTATTAACCCTTAATTTATCACTCTTTTACCATAGGTCTTTATTGCAGAAACCTATCCAACTGATTTTTTCAGTTTTCTCACAATTCATTTTCTCTTTGTTTCCAATTATCGAGCATTAAGAAACTATGAAAGCGTTCGAGGTTTTCAGTTATCTTTACCACCAAGTTTGAAATATGTGTTGGATAGATAGATTCTTACATCATTTCAACCCGCCGGGGATTGTTTTCTGCTTAGAGGTTAAGTAAAGTTTATTGAATGATTATATTTATATTTTTGTGTAGCTATTTTAGAATTATCTAAACACAATGTATGATATCAAGTATTTCAACCAGGCACAAATAATTTTAACACGGTGGTATAATTTCGAGCATTTCTATGACATTCTAATAAATTATACAGGTATATGGTTTCAAGTATCGAATAATTTTATCACTGAATAATGACTCTAAATAATTATTCGTAATAGAAGTAAATTTCAGTTATAGGGCATCAAGTATTCGT
Source organism: Sepioteuthis lessoniana (assembly GCA_963585895.1). Taxonomy (NCBI): domain Eukaryota; kingdom Metazoa; phylum Mollusca; class Cephalopoda; order Myopsida; family Loliginidae; genus Sepioteuthis; species Sepioteuthis lessoniana. The sequence continues at coordinate 128,985,178 of OY757910.1, forward strand.
ATCGAATATGACTGCTTTTAAACACGTCTATTAAAAACACTGATACTTCTTCTCCAGCAATGAATAAGTACTCCACACTCCACCAGAGCTTAAGAAATGGAGCCTCACCATCAGAAACTGTTTTCTATCATACACAAGTTAACCTGCCAGCGAAAAAGCACAACATCTAAAATCTTTATTTTTCGTGGGCAAAAATTTCAATCTGTATGGCTATATGGACTTTTATGCGCGTCCACTAGTATCTGTTCAAGAATTATGACCAAACCACACGTCCCAGAGCCCTGATTTTATAGCATGCATATTAACTTGACCTCGGGCGAAAATGATATCAGATGTTATTTGGGGTCACTCAAGATAAGCAAAATATGCCATTTCTTGCCAAACAGAATGAGATAGGGACTATGAAAAGAACTACAAGAATGGATTTAACCTCATAAATGGTGAAATGGTGCGGCGTTTGTTTGTTTATCTGGGTCCGAGTTCCTCATAAAATTGTGTTGCCAAAACAATTGCTATTTCTAGCAACAAACATGCTTCAAACTAGCTTGCTTTATAACTTGACAAAACTAATGGTCTTTTCTTTTGTTGTGGCCTATCTTATTTGTATATTCTGGTTAAAAATCATTTACTAAAAAACAATTTATTGAAAATAAATAATAATGTTCCATTATTCCTTCTCAATCTTATCTTTAATAATCTGTTTATTTATTCTTAATAAGCGATTGTTTTGTTGATATTTTTATACCTATTCTCGGCTGAGATGTTGTTATAGTTGTAGTCGTTGCTATTATTGTCAACCATGCCTTTCTTAGGAACCAGTAAATTTAGACTTACTACAATCAGTGTAATTACATTGATATCATCATCATATCGCGCTGGTAGCACGGATATCCCTGACCCTCTCTCGCCACTCCTCCCTATCGTTCATCGCCCTAGGTAGGTCTTCAGGACAACATCCCGTATCCTCACATAGCTGCTGAATGTATGTTCGTGCTGGTCGTCCTGCTTTTGCACGGCCATGTGTGGGGTTCCATAAAAGTACATCTCTTATGAGTTCGTCCCTGCTTCTCCAGCAGTGTCCTGCATGTCTGGCTCGTCTAACTTGAATTTGTTTTCGTGATAGGGGGCAGGTGGCCGTATAGTTGGTGTCTTGTGGGGTGTTGCCGCCAGGACTTGTTTAAGATTGCACGTAGCATTCTTGTGTAATTGCCATCTAGCTTCTTCTCCAGCCGTTTTGTTAGCGTCCATGTAGTGCAGCCATATAGCAGTATCGATGTGACAGCTGCCTGGAAGAAACTGAGTTTCATTTTATCGGTTAGGGCTGATTTCCATATAATCGATAACCTATTGATAGCTGTCCATGCTTTCGCTAACCTCGTTTCGATGTCCTTTTCGGTTGATTCGACGCTGCTTCCTAGGTAAGTGAATTTGTCTACTAGTTTAAGTGGGGTTCCTTCTAGAGTGGAGATGTCCCCCGTTTGATTATAGCACATATTTTCCGTTTTGTGTGCATTAATATAGAGGCCTATGTTTGCTGCTGCTCGTTCTAAACTATGCAGTAATGTTTCGGCTTGGTCAGGTGTATTTGCCAGTATCGCTATGTCATCGGCGTAGTCGGCGTCGGTAATTGTTGTTGCGGGGTACCTTCTGCTTCTTTTCTTCGTCAGTTCGAAGCCATTCTATTTGATTTTGTCAATCGATGTTCTAAGTACGTAGTCTAGACAAATGATAAAGAGGTACGGAGCCAGCGTGTCCCCTTGTAGTACTCCTGCTACAATGTCGAAGTATTCTGTGTCTCCATCTGGTGATCGTACTTTTACTTTAGTGTTTCTATAGAGAATCGTTATTGCTGCTACGGTTTCTTTAGGTATGCCGTACGCTAGTAGGATTTGTTCCATCTTTCCTCTGTGAATGGACTGAAAAGATAAAACAGATCTATTTACTTTCAAAACTGAAAAAAATTACACCACATTACAAAAACTTTAATTTTTTCATTCAAGATATTCTTATTGTATTTCTTTTCTTTTGTCTTATGTTTCTATCTAATTCAATGTTTTTTATGTTCGTTTGTTTTTATTAGTTTCAAAAAGCCTAAAATAGAAATAGGCACGGATTTTATTTATATAGGATCCGCAACATTATCTTCCATGTTTTAAATTATTATTGTGCCGGTGCTAGTTCCAGTGAAGGGTGGAGTGGTACGTTGTTGAGCAGCAGCCATGCCATTTTAATAGCAATCATGGCGGAGAATGGTGAACATTGTGGGTGACGTCTCACGACCGATTCGCTCATCAGATCGATCCTCTTGTGATTACCTTCTCTGAAAATGACTGTAAATACAACTCTTTGAACATAAGCTAAGAACAACTGACAAATTAAAAGATTTCATTCATCATGAAATTGCTGTAATACCAGAAGCTTCTAAAGGAGTTTTAGAACATCAGAGTAATCTTTCAAGACTGTCTATATCGTGTGGATAACATTGAGACGATATAATCTTTCAAAGAAAAATAAGAAGAACAAAGCAAAATGGCGAATATTTTTTCTTTTGCATGATAAAAAAATTCAATATTAAATACAATCTATGTTATTTATCCTATTTATGTTTCTAAAGTTAGACGAGAAGCAGGGACGAACTCATAAGTGATGTACTCTTATGGACCCCCACAGATGGCCGAGCAAAAGTAGGACGACCAGCACGAACATACATTCAGCAACTATGTGAGGATACGGGATGTAGTCCAGAAGACCTGCCAGAGGTGATGAACGATAGGGAAAAGTGGCGAGAGAGGGTCAGGGATATCCGTGCTACCAGCATGACATGATGATGATGATGATGTTTCTAAACCTGTGAAATCGTTCTGTCGAATTCTTTAATTTCAATTTGTGGAAGTATTATAAATGTATCACATGGATTTCCAAGATTACTGCTGCTTTACAAAGAATTGCTTTGTATGGTACATCTAATGAAATAAAGGAATGATGATTGTGTTAAATTAATCTTTCATTTAAAGGGAGATTTCTAGCTTTCTGTTCGAACCAAGACCTCCGGCTTAGGCGTAGAATATGTAAAACTTTTATCACTTAAACAAGTCACATTTCTTTCCCTTTTACTTCCATTATTCTTTCCTTTATTTTCTCTCTGATTTTCTTGCCCTCTCTTTGATTTTCCTTGCTTCTCTTTTTCATTATTTCCTCTTCTATACCCCTCTCTCTCTCTCTCTCTCTCTCTCTCTCTCTCTCTCTCTTAATCTATCTAGCGGTTTTATTTCACCCTTTTATTTTATATTCTTTTTATTTCTTTTCCCCTTTTATTCCCTTTCTATTTTCTTCAATTCTTTTCTCTTTAAAAGTTTTAATTATACTCTAAAGAACTCACGTAGAATTAGAAAACGCATTCTTCCGATTCCAAATTGTAAATATATATATATTTGCATATAATATCCCTTGATACAAATTTATTTGTAAAAAACAAAAAAATCACCTCATTGTTTTGTTCTTATTTCATTAACCTTTTATATACATAAGTAATTTTTAAAATCTTCTAATTGAATTTACCATTGTGTATCAGGGCTAGATCTAGGTTTCATTTTCTCCATCTTTATTCCAAATGTTATGTTTGGCTCACTAAAAATAATCAGATTTTTGTTTTGTTTTTTTTTTTTTGTTGAATTACCAATTCATTTAAGTGCCCAGGCTCCAACTGCTAAAATATAATAAACTCTTTTCTTCATTTTCATATCAACCAACAATCAGAGCGAATCTATTCTCTTATTTTAATGCGATACTGTAGCACATTCATTAAAAAACTGCAATCTTGAAAATCACAATTTCCACCGGTATTGTCCCTATGGCCAAATCTGACATAAGTGACCGTCTATTTTACACACAGCTAAATGTTCTGAGAATCGTGGTTTTCAGTTAGTTTATATCAGCCCTCATCACTTTCCATTTTTTTCAGAGACAATGGCTTTCTCATAAGTTGGAAATTCTTCTACTTAAATGAGTATTAAATTTCTATGACGCCAAACTTGTCAACTTCTATAAAAGTCATCACCTTTTAATTGATGTCGTAAAATAAATTATATCGATCAGCTAAAGAAATGTTTTGAAAAGGTGAATATAAATTACTTGTCTGTTAGTCTAAGGCTAGTGTAGATGCATTTCAATTTTTCCTTCGTTATTTAAAAAAAACGTTTTCTTTTTCTAATAAGTAGTCATTTAGATTTCGTCATTCGTTTTTTTTTTGTTTTTTGTTTTTTTTTTATTAACATCAACGGAATTGTTTCAATGTGTCATTTATTTACTTAAAGGACGTTTTTGGCGTACATCACACTCAGGTTTTGGTTGCATTTTATTTATAAATCTCATTAACTGTATTGTAAATAAATAAAAGAACTACACTAAAGTGAAGCTTTAATTGTTACTTTCCTTGAAAAATTATAGTCATAGGGTTAAGCAACTTATATGAATATTATCACAATGTGTTTTAGAAAATGATTTATTCGTAAGAGAATTTTAAAGGTATTGAACAAACAAACTCTCGCTACGGTGAGCTTTTGCTGTTAAGGTAGCATGCAAACGATCAAAAATTGATCATTATACCATAGATTCTTTAATATCTATTCGTTTATTTATTCTGTGACATATTTTATTCAGCATATTTTAATAGTATCCTACTTATCATTATCTATATCACCGGGGAACAAAGAATTTGGTGTATAAAATATTAGATCTTTTTAAGCTAATTTGGCTTGCCCATTAACCGGCTCATTGGCCTTGTGGATAGAGTGTTCTCCAATAGTCCGCTAGATCAGGGTTCAATCCCAGGTCGAGTAATACCAAAGACTTTTAAAATGGTACTTGATACCTGTTTGCTTAACACTCAGCAATATAAGGTACGTATCGAGGGTAAAGTGGAGCAATCCAGGGAAAGGAGTTGCGCCCTCCCCTACACCTTAGTGTAGTAGCTATCGAAAAGGGAGCCTTCTGGTTGCCCTCGACTAAGTTCGCCAACTTTATTTTTTCTTTAACAACTCCTATTAATGATATAGTAAACCTCTGACTATAATACATGCAACTGGTCGAGTATAAGGATTTATGTCTACAAAACATTATTATTGTTGTTTTTTTAATTAATAAAACCGTTTCACAGTTGTAGAATTTAGATAAATTTAGTCTTATTAGGTTTTTGAATGCAAGTAAAGGTCACTGGAACTACTAAATTGATGAGTTTATCAAAGCCATCAAACTTTGTACGTAAAAGCAACTCGTACTGTGTATCATAGCCAGATACGGATATGCCAAATGGACATATAATGTTCATATATATATATATACATAGAACATAGGAATCTCGAAACACTAAAAACACTTACAACTTCTTAGTTCAGGTACGAAACTTTTTATTACCTTTGAGTTTAAAGGTTCTTCGACATAAGGAGAGAGATACACATACTTTCTATTCTGGCTTTTCCATATGCCCACCCCCATCTCGTGCGGCACCGGCCACAAGGCCTTCGCGAGCGAGAGAAAGTCAACCGTCTTCTCTCGAGGCAGGACTCAACTCAACAAACTTACTTCTTCAAAATCCCCAAAATCCTCTGCGCGCGCACTTCCGGTGCATGACGTCATTTACATCCACTGGTCAACCTTTCAGTCGGATTTTTATTTTGACATCTATGAACGACACATCCTCCCCGCGTGCGCGTTAACACCTGCACCCAAGTTTGCACCAAACTAATCCATGCACTGATCCGAAAGGTTCTCAGCCTAACTAAACCCAAAGGCATAAAACGAAATCCCTCGGCCATTATATTACAACTGTATGATCTTCTAAGGTGTGACTGAAGACGATAAAACTCCGTTCACTAATCTAATCTTTTTTTAAGTAAAAAACGATAAGGCTAAGTGGGTCAGCGCGTGCGCAAGGGTATTTTGCATTAATCTATATGAGACGGGAATGCACTATCCAATCAAATCATCATCATCATCATATCGTGCTGGCAGCACGGATATCCCTGACCCTCTCTCGCCACTCCTCCCTATCGTTCATCGCCCAAGGCAGGTCTTCAGGACAACAACCTGTATCCTCACATACCTGCTGAATGTACGTTCGTGCTGGTCGTCCTGCTTTTGCGCGGCCGTGTGTGGGGATCCATAAGAGTACATCTCTTATGAGTTCATCTCTGCTTCTCCAGCAATGTCCTGCATGTCTGGTTCGCCTAACTTGAATAGATTTCGTGATAGGGGGCAGGTGGCCGTACAAGGGACCGAGATTTTTGGCTTCGACACTCCATCTTAGTGATTAACATTTAAGTCTTTTTTGGCTAGGCAATGAGAACGCGATACAAAATAATACATGATTGGTTGACCAATAAAATACTTTTCTATAAAATATTGGCTCCTAAAGTGTTTTAACCTAAAAAATGAGACCAAAATAGAAGACAGCACTCTGAAACTACTGTTGAAGAAGCTGCATTGCTACAAAAAGATCTTGCTAGAAAAAACGAAGTTTCAAACTCCCAAACTTCTCCACAAAGTTTCAAGCTCTCTTTTCCTCTGAAAAATCCATGCTAATTAGCATTTAGCAAAAATGACAGCCAACTTCATCCAGGTGTATTTTTTCTCCTATCTAGTGTTTAACACTTTTCTTTTACTATTATACATGCTTGCCTAATCATATAGCAATGAAAAAATTCTATTGTTAACGGAGAGTCGATTCGGTGTTGGAGTTGCCAACTTCTTCGTTAACTCATTTCTTCTGACCCTCTGAACCGTCTGTAAAAGATCTGGCTAAGTTGCATCTATCACTGTTCTTTGGATCTTTAAAAACACAGCGTGGGAAGAGAAAGCCTTGACAAAGCAATCAGTCTGAAGTATAATGTATTGAATCTACCCAGAATAAAATCTAAGATCTACCCAGAATAAGATAACACATCTATACAAAATAAGATCTAAAATCGGCACGCAGAGCTCAATAGGAAGAATCACCCATAAAATCTGAAACACTAAAAACCTTTTTTTTTTCAAAATTGGTTTTCCTTTTATGACATCTTTCTTTTTTCTTTTTTCTCATTTTCCAATTTTTTTTTTTAATTTTATTTTCTACTTATCAACATTTTCTTTCTTTCTTTCTTTCTTTCTTTCATCTGCTTCCAATTCTTATTCTTTTTACTTTTCCCTTTCTTTATAACTATTTCATTTTTCTCTGATTGTTTTCTTTTTATACATTTCTTTTTTTATTTGCTCTTATTTCCTTTTCTATGAACATTTTATATTTTTTTGTGATTTCTCCTTTCAGTTATTTACCAACATTTTTCTTAGTCTTTCGCATTGTTTGTTTGTTTTTTTTTTGTTTTTGTTTTTTTTTTTTTTGTTTTTTTTGGAGGGGATCTGTTTGTTTGCTCGGGAGTGGGGGGTTATCTCACCTCCTCTCCTCTTAACTACATTCTCTCTTTTATTATTCTTTTTTTTTTCTCATTCTTTACAATGATTTTTTTTCCATTTTCCTTCTACATGTTTTAAACGATCATTCTTTTCATATTCATTATTCTGCGTCTTGTTTTTCATTCTCTTTTTTTAAATTTTTCCTCCCTTCTCTTCTATTCGTCACTTTATGTCTCTTTTCTATTCCTCCGATTCTGTTCCATTTTTTTTTATTTATTCCTTCATCTTTTAGATTTTCGTTGTGTGTGTGTGTGTGTGTGTGTGTGTGTGTGTGTGTGTGTGTGTGTGTGTGTGTGTGTGTGTTTCTCTTGTTATTTAGCAAGTTTTGTTTACTCTAGCAAACAGGATGCATGTTGCTTAAAGCACCTGCTGTTCTTAACCGTTTACTCATATGAGAAATGAACAGGCTAATAATTGCTTAACCCCGGTGATCTGATATATTTTTGTGCTTTAAGTGTGTTTAGCAATAACTTCTTTTAAAAATAAACATGGCTTTGACTTGACTGAAACGACACCCAGTGAGATTATAACTCATTACTAAGTCGTAATTGGTTTACTAGACTAACTTGCTAGCCATTACACTACGACCAAGTGTCGAGCGCTTCTTCTTCTGTTCTTGTGGGGCTGATGGTGGTGATCGATGTCTTTATTGTCATCGTTTATATTCTTTTTCTTCTATATTTCTTTCTTTCGTATCTTTTCTTTTTCATCACTTTCTTTCTTTCTTTCATGTTTATCTTCATTGACTACTTCTTGAGAGCCACCAGATTCTTGGAGATTTCCAATAGAAATTTCTTCCCTTAAAGGTGTTGCCGATGAATTTACTTACAAACAGCAAAAGAAACTTCATAATATTGATAATCTTGAAGGAAAATTTATTTTTTCTTGATTGAAATTACTAGAGTTATATAAGGCAGCAAAAACACTTACTATATAAAACATCATAAAATCCTCATCCTCAAAAATCAATGTATTTCCTGCAATTGAATCTTATAGTGTAGAAATGAATACTATTGAAGATTATAAGATTCTTAAGCATCTAATTGATCAAAATACTCTTAAAATTCTGATGGAAAATATGATGAAAATGGACACAGAATGGCAAAACAAACCTAAAAATGATATCTCTATATTAAAATTGGAAAAGTCATTTCAACTATTTGGACATTAAGAAATAACCAAACATTTTAATTCAATCCAATTTATATATGAGCAAATAAACGTAAAGACACAGAATAAGTTTGATTATTCAACAGACATTATAGTTGTTTCATTGTAGAATAATTGCTCCTTTAAAGGATAGTTGCTCTTTAAAGACAACAAATATATGATTCTATCAAGTAATTAAACCATTAAAAAACGAAAAGTCTTATAAACATTAATGAATAATTTGATTGAGCAACATGAATATAATTTTCTTTTGTATATCAAAAATGAATTTAAATTACTGATACAAAAAGATACCACTGTATCTTACTTGTTGATGAAATTCACCTGAAACCTTATTTTCATTATAAGGTAAGAATATTTTGGGCTTATTTCACAACAGCAATGAAACTACAACAAATAATTTTGCTTTTATGGTTAGCAATGTATTCTCATAATAAAAAGATATTGTGCGCGTAATGGTAACTTAATTTCTTCATGCTGAGAATTTATTTAACATAGTTAAACGTATAATAATTGGTTTAAAGAAGATAGGCTTTCAAATATTAACAATCTTAACAGAATATACAATAAATACAAATAAATAAAAAAGCTATATCTTTCTTTTGTAATTCACCAAAGCTTTTAATTGTATATCCACACCCACTTATAAAGCTTAAACTTCTTTTCTTTTAATTTGATTCTGTTCGTATATTAATATGCTTTAGAAATAATTAACTTGGTCAAAAAGATGCAAGTAAATGTAGACAATTCCAAATATTTTGCCATAATGGAAATCAGGAACTAGATAGTAACGAAAGTGACCCATTTTGTACCTTTCAGAAACTTTATGCCTTGAAATCTCCGTCATTTTTTAAATATTGCAATAGATTTACCTCAAGGGTACTTTCTTCAACAAATTTTGCAAAGTTGGATAATGAGCAGTCTTAAAATGTACAAAATATCAAATGATGTGATAAACTTTATCGAGAAAACCATGAAAACCCGGAGAGTGGAAGTGACAGCGGGAAGAAGAAGCTGACCTAAAGCAATGATACAAAGGGGTATTTTTCAAGGTGATGCACTATCACCATTACTATTCATAATTGCCATGATGCCACTTAACTACATACTCAGAAAATGCACAGCCGGATACAAACTTAGTACATCGCAAGAAAAATCAATCACCTATTGTACATGCATGACATCAAACTATTTGCAAAAAATGAAAAAGAACTTGAAACTCCAATACACCCAGTTAGAATGTACAGTCAGGACATAGGAATGGAATTTGGCATGGAAAAATGTGCAATGCTTGTAATGAAAAGTGGCAAACGGCATCTCACTTTTGGAATGGAACTACCAAACCAAGACAAGATTTGAATGCTTGGAGAGAAGGAAACGTACAAATACTTGGGCAGCTTGAAGGCTAACACCATCAAACAAGTGGAGATGAAAGAAAAAATTAGGGAAAATATCTCTGGAGAACTAGAAAGCCACTCGAGACAAAACTATCAAGCAGAAACCTTATCAAAGGAATAAATAGCCGGGATTTGCTCCTCGCTAGATATTCGGGACCCTTTTTGAAGTGGACCAGAGAAGAACTTAAGCAAATGAATCAAAGAACAAGAAAATAAATGACCATGCACTAGTCATTTCATCCCTGTGACGACGTTGACAGACTATATGTATCCAGAAAGGAGAGGGGAAGAGGACTTGTCAGCATCGAAGACAGAGTTGAGACATCGATACAACGACTCGAGGTAGCATAGATAAACACGAAGGACTTCTTACAGCCATGAGAAACAAGACAGACAACACAATCGACAACGGGATGACAATCAAGGGGAAACAAAAATGGGAAGAAAAACAACCCTATGGGCATTTTAAACGACTAATAAACAACATCTCGCACGAAAAAACCTGAACGTGGCAACGAAAAGGGGATTTTTTGAACAAAACAGAATCTCTCCTAATAGCAGCACAAAACAACGCCATAAGATCCAACAAAAAAGCAAATGTAGGCTGTGTGGTGATTGAGACGAAACCATCAATCACACAAGCGAATGAAGCAAATTGGTTCATAAGGAGTATAATACTAGACACGACTGGGTGGGCAAGGTGATCCACTGGGAAATGTGCAAGAAATTTAAATTTGACCATACGAATAAATGGTATATTCAAAACCTAGCGACTGTCCAGGAGAATGACACCCATAAACTCTTATGGAACTTTGACATAAAAACAGATCACCAAGTCTCGGCCAGAAGACCAAACCTTATAATAATCAACAGAAAAAAGAGAATCTGCAAAATTGTAGACTTTGCTGTCCCGGCTGACCACAGAATAAAACTGAAAGAAAGTGAAAGAATTATAAGTATCTCGACCTTGCTAGGGAATTAGAAAAACTATGGTGCTTTAGGTACAGTAACTAAAGGATTATTACTGGGACAGGAGGACTTGGAGGCTGGAGGACGGGTAGAGACCCTCCAAACTACAGCACTGTTGAGAACGGCCATACTATTGAGTAGAGTCCTGGGGACTTGAACAGACTTGCTGTTACTCAGACTCCAGTGAAAGGCCATCAGCTAAAACTGATGGGGAAAACTCTCAATGTGTAAATAATCATATTTACCAACACCTCCACTCGGGCAGGATATGACATAACGTCAATTTTAAAGCGGAGTTTAACAGGTTTGAATTCAGAGTTTTCTTTCTTCTAGACTAGTTGCCTCGCCAAGGCTGGAGAACCCAGTCTGCCCTATTATTTACCCATAGCTGGAAGGAGAATAATTGTATCCATACCTTTCCCAATGGTATTAGTGTTATGTGAAATGCTATCAGTCTCGTCCAGGATTTGAACTCATGTCACCGTGTCCATTTCCTGCGACGATAACCATTATACCACGGGCACCTCCACATTACACCACGGGCTCCTCCACACTCTCAATGTGTAATAGTAATAATAATAGAGCCAAAAATGTTATCGGTTTCAGTAGGGGTATGATTAGATTTTAAATTATGGTAATTGTTTTGTTAATTTCATAATCTATGATGACTTTTATTCGTAATACGTTTATTCAAATAGACGTGTTCGCTTTTTTTTCATTCAGAACTCATTTATTCTTTTAATTTTGAAATTATTCTAAATATAAACACCGTGTTATTTGCCATTAAGTAAACCTGACACATTGAATAAACAAAAGTAGCCGATCCCAGCATCATTAAACTCTACCAAAAACACAATACAACCAGCAATCAAACAAACAGGCTTGGCCCTAAACAAAACAAACCTAACCCACAGACCTAACCGATAGAGAACCATCTGCAGACATTTGAGATTTCACGTGTGTGAAATAATAGTGTATTCATCCATGCAAATCCATAGTATATGTACAATGTAGAATCTATTTTAGAACTTAAGAATAGTTTGTATTCAAATGGATCATTGAAACATCAATCTGGAGATTGAGTCATCTCTGATGATTGCCATAAAACTAAAGTCGGGGCAAAGAAACAAAGACGAATCTCCAAAATAGAATATCAAAAAATGAAAGCAAAAGACAACATAAAAATCTACCTTTTGCTCACTCATAAAGATGGTACCTGAAGTAAGAAACTAAATAATTATTCGAGCTGATTCAAAACAACAGATGCAATTGCATTTCTAAGCCAAGATGCAGCAAAAAAACTCTCAATCTTTTAAGTGAAACTCACTCAAAAAGAATATAAAAAGATGCGTGGCTTAATGGAGTTGGGACTGTACACGCAACACAATTCTGGCCATACAATTTAGTGTTATGTACACAGTGACGGCTTCTACTTGCCTAAAGCAATAATAATGTGCTGCGTCAAGTGTCTTTCGTGTAGCGAGCTATTTATAATATGAATCATATGAATATGTAGGTTTGAGTGCTTAATATTATTACCTTTTATGAGTATACATGAGTTATCATGTACATACAGGACTCGTTAAAATTGACAAGGCTTAATTACTCAATGACTATTAGAAAAGAGTCAGAAAGAGGGTGAGTCTTGGTCTAAGTATGTAGACCGAAAATTTCTTATTATGTTGGTGAGTGAAAAACGAAAGCAAAACTCTGCTTTGGAAGTGTTGACAACAATCGGAAAAATATAACTTTTACTGTGTATTTTGACATTGTCAGTTTCATACCTTAGAAGACTTCGTCTAATAAAACGATAAGAATAAATAGGAGGTTAATGTTTACGTGAATCAGTCAATAGAAGACAGATCAAGTTATCGTAAACAATAAGAAAAATATTAATGAAAAAAATAGATGCTACTGAGCAAGGTGAATTTACGATCACAACGCCACTTGAATTATGCAGAGTATTGTGTTGGACATTTGAGACAACTTCAACGAGAGACATAGTTCCATAGAATAATGATTATGGAGAGAAAAAAAACGAAATATGATAGTATATATTTGTAACAATATGATAGATAACGGTTCTCATTGTCCAAGCTGATAACAGACTGAAATATTGTTTATGAAATATGACCTTGTAAGAGAATTGACCAAAATGTGTGATATAAACGTGGCAGTACTGCCCATAATCATTCGGGAACTCGAAATGGTTTTAAAGAGTATTGCAAACAACTAGAGAAGGTAGATATCTGGAGAAAAACTGAAACTATCCAAACAGCATTTAAATTGTAGCGAAACCTGAAGAGAGTATTGTGGTATTAAAGAATCTAATAATAATAATAATCAAAACAATTTTGTTCGCTCAATCATCATCATGTCACACGGATCTGCACGGATATTTCTTACAGTCTCTTGCCATACCTTCCTATCGTCCATTGCTTTCGGCAGATCCTCAGGGCTTCATCGGCACAGAGCTGTATAAAGGTTTGAACTGGACGTCTTGCCTTTGCTCGTCCATGTGAAGGGGTCCACCGGAGTACATCACCCACGAGCTCATCCCTACTTCTCTGGCAGTGTCCCACGTGTCTGGTTCATCTAATTTTCATGGTTTTCGTGATGGGTGGTAGGTGGCCGTATTGCTGCTGCTTTGTGGGGTGTTGTCGCCAGAACTTGTTCAATATTGCTCGCTGCATTCTTGTGTAAATACTGTCAAACCTTTTCTCCATCCGTTTAGTCAGCGTCCATGTGGTGCATCCATATAACAGTATCAACATGATCATTGCTTGGAAGAAACTGTGCTTCAATTAATCGGTCAGGTCTGACTTCCATATGACCGAAAGTCTATCGATAGATGTCCATGCCTTTGCTACTCGCGTATTGATGTCTGTCTTGGTTGATGAGACACTGCTCCCTAGGTAGGTGAACTTGTCAACTAGTTTCAGAGTGCTACCGTTTAGTGTAGAGATGTCACCTATTTGATTAAAGCACATATATTCCGTCTTAGGTGCATTGGCATGGAGGCCGATGTCTGCAGCGGCTCTCCCAGACTATGTAGCAGGGTTTCGGTTTGGGCGGGTGCATTTGCCATCAGCGCTATATCATTGGCATAGTCGGTGACGGTCATTGTTTTTTCGGGGTACCTTCTGCTTCTTTCTTTTGTTAGCTTGAAACCATTTTGTTCGATAGATGTTCTAAGTACGTAGTCTAGACAGATAAATAGTTATGGGGTTAGTGTGTCCCCTTGAAGTACTCCTGCTACTATGTCGAAGTAGTCTATGTCTCCGTGCGGAGAATTGACTTTCACTTTGGTGTTTCTACAGAGTATCATTATGGCTGCGACAGTTTCTTTTGGAAGACTGTAGGCGAGAAGAATTTGCTCCATCTTTACTCTGTGAATAGAGTCAAAGACCTTAGCAAAGTCAACAAATAATATTGTTGCCTGTACGTTCAAGAATTCGACGGATAGTCAAAATTTATGACGTCGTGGATCTATTTCTCCGGAAGCCATTTTGTTTCTTACTAAATATGTTGTCAATTTTGAGTTCTATGCCGTTGCGTATTAAGGCATTGTATATCTAGGCCGCTATGGATGTAAGTGTTATACCTCGGTAGTTCTTGGCTAATCCGAGGTCGCCCTTTTTAGGAAAGGGGAGGATACATCCATTCATCCATCTCTCTATAAGATTTTGATTATATTCAGCATTACAGCATCGGAGCAGTATGTCGTCGAATTGTCTGGTCTTCCATACTTCTGGGGTATTTCATCGAGCCCTGCTGCCTTTCTATTTTTAATTTTTCTCAGTACTGAGTCGAGTTCTTCTTGAGTAAACGGTCCTAGTTTGATGTCTAGTTGCTGACTTAAAATTATCGTGATTGTTTCATGAGTGACTTCCGGAAGATTCCCGAGTAAATTCTCGAAATGCTGTTTCCACAGGTGTATTCGATCTTGTTGGTTGGTAGCTTTCAGTTTCGCTTTAGCAGTTCTCTTCCTTCTGCTCACTTCGTCTTTCGTTTGGCATGCTATGCTAGATTGTCTATCTTCAACTGAGTCTATAATTTTATCGATCTGATTTTGTATGTATTCAGTTAGTTTCTTTTAGGTATATGTTAGTGTTGTGAGATCGAAACTTACAAGCATCATGGACTCTTCCAGCACTATATTACTAGCGTAGTAATATCTTAATACCAAACCAGCCGTAGCAGTAGTACAAGAGTATGAGAAGTACGACTACCAATATTGGACACTATCCTTTGTAACTTTTGTTAATATATCTTTCTTACCTCTAAACCGTGTTCCGTGTTTTCCTTCTGTGTACCGACTTTGGGTCCACATTACTGGCGACTTACGGATTCGAGAAACGCACTCACGCCGAAAGCCTAACCAGTCTCACATTCAATAGCAACAGAAAGATTCGAGAGTTTCGTCCTCACCACAGCAGAGGACCCCCTCAATCACAGCAGTGTTGAACGAGAAAAATTAATCTAGCATCCCTACAGCAGCGACTACATACAAAAATATTCCGCTTACCAATATCAGTGACAAACTAGTGATTCGACACCTACGGAATATTTAAGATTATTAAAGACTGTCCAAATAATATAATGGTCAACCAAGTATCGAGAACGATTGCTTGCACGAAAAAAAAAGCCAGTTTGTACACAAAACAAATTAACAAACTCAAGCTTTTGGAAAAACTATTCACCAAATTCTGCGAGGAGATCTTTTTTTCTTTTTTTCCTTTAAAAGAAAGCAAGTTCTCATACAACAAAAGAAAAAAAAATCTCTAGCAATTTTTTTTTTACTTCGGTCTGAAGTATAATTTTTTTCTTCTCCTCTCCCCACACTTCTAAAAAAAAGTTTGTCTACAATTACAAAAATCCCCATCGAAGAACAAAAAAAAACCCTGCTTACTTGCAAACATTTATGCAAATGAACTTGTTGGGCGCACACCAAGAAATAATTTTTCATTATTTTATTCCTTACTAAAACCGTTTGTGGCTAACAAAAAAAAAATAAAGATATTAAAATGCGTGGAGGAAATTTAAATGACCAAATTAAACAGAACAACGATATTTAGAAAGAAGCTAAACCAGTAAGTAGTTCAATTCCTTTTTTTTTTTTTTTCCAAACAAAAAAAAAATGTCGAGATTCTTGTGTACCCTCCCCTGATACACAGGATTTTCAAAGCAACTGTAATTGTTGTAATTTTTTACCTTGTTCATCCCCTTTAGTCAACATATTATAAATCTTTATTAATTATGGAAGAATTTCAAAAAACTATCGTTAAAATGCTAAAGGTTAACTTGGATCAGCAACAAAAATTCAAAGAAAGACAGGAAAAATTGGTTATGGAGTGAAATAAAAAACAATTAGAATTCCAACAATTTACACTGCAGAAAACTACAACAAAAACACTTTGAAGAATTACTCGAAAATTCATTAAATGGCTAAAAAAAGCTCTGAAAGAGACACGATATTTTCCCAGACTTCAATCTATAACTCGATTGAAACATTCAAATACGGACCAGAGAACGACAAAACGTTCGAGGCTTTTTACAGGCGCTATGAAGATATTTTCAACGTAGACTGTGAACAATGGCCTAGTGAAAAGAAAGGTACGTCTACTATTAAGAAAACTGAGAACAACCGAACATAATAGGTTCGTAGACTTCATATTACCCAAGAAAACCACAGACTTGGACTTTTCAGAGACTATTAAGCTCCTATCGGAACTATTCGGGCCTAACACAACCTTGTTCCACAAACGTTGTAAATGCCTAAACACAGCCAAGGACAACCAGCAAGATTTCCTAACGTTTTCAGCATCGGTGAACAAGTTCTGTAATGATTTCAAACAAGCCGAGCTGACTTCCGTTTGGCATGCTATGCTAGATTGTCTATCTTCAACTGAGTCTATAATTTTATCGATCTGATTTTGTATGTATTCTTTCAGTTCCTATAGGTATATGTTAGTGTTGTGAGATTGAAACTTACAAGCATCATGGACTCTTCCAGCACTATATTACTAGCGAAGTAGTATCTTAATAAAAGAGCAGCCGTAGCAGTAGTACAAGAGTATGAGAAGTACGACTACCAATATTGGACACTATCCTTAGTAACTTCTGTTAATATATCTTTCTTACCTCTAAACCGTGTTCCGTGTTTTCCTACTGTGTACCGACTCTGGGTCCACATCAGTTAGCTTATACATTTTGTGTCTTTTTTAAGTTTTAGGGCATTGGTATTTCTTGGATTCTTCCAGTTGAATATGGAAGCTGTTTTCATGTCTTCTTGCTTTTCTCTAACTGCTAATGTCTCCCATGGGCCTCTATATGTTCTTTGTTTAGTTGGAATGAATTCCACTGCCTCTTCTTGGTGAGCGTTGACGAAATTCTAATATTCTTAGTGTGTGTTTTATGTCTGTTCTTGTAGAGCATCGTATTTGTTTTGTTTTTTTTGTGCTAACGTATATTTATCTCTAATATATCTGTTATTAAACAGGGCCTAGTGTTATATTTTGACCTTCGACCCGGCCCAAAAATACTATTCCAAGGTAATACACCGGAAGGAAGTGACATATTCCAACGGCCAGTAATCGAAAGAGATCGCGTGGGCGGATAAAGGCTTATGATATGGGACAAGGTGAAGGTTTCATTGTGCCATTACCGTCATGCACCGGAAGAGAGTAACCTCTGAACTGCATGACAGTTATTTCCGCTTAATGACGATTAAACATTCGATTTCAAAGATCCAGTAGGCGATCGTGTGGGCGTTGAGTTATTATTTAACTCAGTTGAGTTTGGGTCCCAGAGCAATTGCCAGCAGACACCCAGAGGGTTAGAGACGAGATGTGGTAGGGAAGGCCACACCCGACCGAGGGGGACTTCAGAACCCCCCGAAGCAGTTGCCAGCAGACTCCCAGAGGGTTAGAGACGAGATGTGGTAGGGAAGGCCACACCCGACCGAGGGGGTCCTCGGAAAACCCCCGAAGCAGTTGCCAGCAGACTCCCAGAGAGTTAGAGACCAGATGTGGTAGAGAAGGCCACACCCGACCGAGGGGGCCCTCGGAAAAGCCCCGATAGAGTGGACCCCAAGACCACTGGTTGAGCATCTAAGAGAACAAGAAAGACACAACGTGACGGTCATAACAGTGGGGTCAAAATATGAAGTTTACGTTCGGTCTCCAGCATCCTCTCACATGCTACCCTTTCGAACCCATTGCAATAAAGTGAGAGGTAAATATGTTGCATCTTAATTCTTCTTGCGTCTTCCTTCCTTCATGCGTCTTAATTATGGTGTCGTTGTGATGCTGAATGATGATGTAGATGACTATACAACACTAGTAATAGTGTACGATTGTTGTTGTTCGGGTGGCATTCTTTCGTAGACTCAGTCGTATTTTTGCTGTGACGATTCGGTGATCGTTGGGCACAACCTCGAATGCGGAGCAGGCTTAGCAATTTACTGCGATACGTAGTCTATCTATGCTTTAGTACTGTTTGAGTGTGTGTAGGTCCATAGTTTTCCCTCCCTTTTTTGAAAGTTTGTATTGTGTCATGTTAATCTATTTTCTATCATGAAATCTGTTAGATGTTGTCCATTTCGGTTTGACGAGTTGTGTAGGCTGAATTTGTGGTTTACGTTTTTCCCAATTTGGGCATTCATGTCTCCTCCAATAACGAGGACGTTATGTTTCGGCATGTTACAAACAGGAGAGGATAACTCATCTTAGAAGGCGAGTGAGTTTAGTTTATTCACTAACATTTGTAGGGCAGTAGCAGGAGATTATAGTTGCTCTGGAGTTGCCATTAAAAGTAGCTACCATTATCCTAGGTTGTATTCTCTCTATGCTATTTAGTGATTTTAAGGCTCTTCATCCGGTAAGTATACATACATCTCCTACCGTGGCATTGACAGAATTTTTCCAAGCTAATGCAGTGGCTAGCGTCCATTCATCGCCAGTATCGTGATATTAATATCCTCATTAGGTGTGTATCTGTGTTCTTGAATGCATATTATGTCTATGTTATGTTCTACGGCCGATGGAGTCTACTCCGCTAGTTGTCCTATTTTGTTTAAGGTTCTAACGTTGAATGTCGCTATTTGTATCGTTTGTTTGCATTTTTAGTCATTTATGTTTGACCTCTATAGCTGATTTTTTGAACACTGAGGCCAGGGACCCAACCTCAGCAGGATGCACAATAAACTCAATGAATATGCCTTTCTTTTGTTTTATTCCAATTTATTCTTGAGCTAAACATTTATTTTCAAATTTCTTGATTGTAAAAACGTATTCATTATAGATAAATACAAAAGTAAAATTATAGAAACTTTTCATTCAAAATCATATAATTAATGTGCAGTTTTCATTAATGACAAAAGATATAGATTCTAACATTACTGACAATTACATGAGTCATGGTGAGATATCATTAGATAACTATTTTTTAAATTTTGTTTTTAAAATTGTATTTAATACTTTCTGAGTAATAAGTTCACTTCTCATTGGATGAACAATACTGTATCCTTATGCTAATTTAAGTCAATATACGTATTGGACGCATTTCATATGTATGGATTTTTATTGTACTTACTTGTACGCCATCGAGTAATGTTTTTAATAAAAATGAAACCGAGCTAAAATCTATTTTGAGATATATTTAGTGTCAAGTACTTATATTCTGCGCATACTTTACCACTAAGCCAACCCAAAATACCAAATAAAAATCAATGATTTCATAATCATTGCATAAAATCAAGTTTAATCTAATGTCTGGATTTGACACTCAACTAATTTGTGTTTCATTGCTATTAATGCAATTAAGAGAAGAATAGATTCTTCTTTCCAAAATAACGCTGCGTAGAAATCGATCAAATTTCTTTTCCGTTGTTTAAACGCAACAGTAAAATGTATGATACACATGAATTACAGTCAACGTTTTTCATGAAATGTAAATCTTAACAAAATATAATCACAAAGAACTTCATTTATCAAAGTTAATCACCGATAATAAAACTGAATGTTGTTTGGGCTTGTCGTATCTCCAGAAAGTCTTATGAATTTTTTTTTCAGAACACTTTCATTCAAATTGAATATTTAATAATAGTTATATGAATATTTAATGGGATGAAGAGTAAAACAAAACAAGAAAAAAGCCAACAATTTTGAATTGATTATCATAAGAGCTTAGTGTAAAGTGCTTAGTTATGTATCTCAAACTAAATCGCATTTGGAGGTTTGCCACCCATTTAAACAGAAATTTAGTTTGTTGCAGATTATTACCAAGCAGCATCTTTTCTATCATGCATTATAACAATTGATATTAAAAAAATAATAGATACATTTCATAGATTGAGATAGATATTGATTGAAGTCATCTCTAGACACATGTTTCAGTGTAAATCATGTTTGCGAATCACATATATATATATATATATATATATACATATATATATTTATACGTGTGTGTGTGTGTGTGTGTGTGTGTGTGTGTGTGTGTGTGTGTGTGTGTGTGTGTGTGTGTGTGTGTGTGTGTGTTTGGTTAGCGAGAATATTTTATGTAGCACCAACAAAATATTTTAAATAGATAAGCTGCGTCATGTTATGTTGGTTAGTACTAAGCTACACCTGTAAATAGTGTATAGAAAACATTTGTTTTGTTTACTAGAGCATTACTAATCTTGGATGTGTTTTTATTGATATATATGTATACACACACACACACACATATACACACATACACGCACACACACACACACACACACACATATATATATATATATAGAGAGAGAGAGAGAGAGAGAAAGAGAGAAACAGAGAGCATATATTGCTGTTTTTTCCTCAGTTGGGCCACTGATTTTGAAGAAAAATCTTACTTTAAATAATATGTACACCGCTTCAAAATTGACCAGCTTGTGATGAAGGATTTGGATATATACATAAATACATCGAACCAGACATATATATATATATATATATATATATATATATATATATATATGTATGTGTGTGTGTGTGTGTGTGTGTGTGTGTGTGTGTGTGTGTGTGTGTGTGTGTGTGTGTGTAGGAAAACAAATGTGATAAACATAGGGAGATATTGGATATATATCTTCCTTTCTGTTTGTCTGACATTGTATACCCGTGCACCCCCTATATATATATATATATATATATATATATATATATATATATATATATATCGGGAAGTTTTCTTATGAAATCCAATAGTATGGGAAATTGAATATACTCTGAAAAATCAATGATAGAATATAATAATTACAAACAGGCAAAATGATTAAACTATTCATTAGTGCAAGATACCACTCGAAAATATATTAGGTATAAAATTAAAGGAACTAACTGGTAGTTTTCTTCAAACTTAGGAATATTCAAGGCTAATCTTCGTATGACAATGTGCTTGTTATTTCTTTTATAATGATAATATTAATATCTGTAGAGTGTCATCATCAATAGTGTTGGCTGTCTCAAGTAAATAGATACTTTGAATAAAGAAATCATTACACATTTACTAAAGATAGATAATGTGGTGTGATTCATCAGATTTTGTCGCTACTACTCTTTTTGAATCGCTTTATCTTGAAATGATATTTAAAAGTTGACATATTATTTACCAACAGACTAATTCTATAATTCATGTTCCTGTATTTGAACTGTTTTCATATTGTCTTTCGTATGAGTGTCACGTCAACAAACATTTTGCCACGAGGCAAATACCTCATGGTACAATTTTCTCATATTATCATTTGTTGATTATGTAATCTATATCAAACTACAAATAAGAGTGAAGGATTTTGATATTTTAAGGTTTAGACCAGCTCTGGCATAGTAACATTGAGCACTTCATATGCCCTATTCTCATTTGGATTATATTATTTTATATTATATTATATTTTATATGTGTGTTTGTGTGTACGTGTGTCCTCGCTTGTGAACACATGTACGCTAAATAAAAATAAAATTCCGTATAAATAAAAATAGAAATGTAGACAGAGTCCAAAACAATTAATATTGCATGTTAAAACCCGCAAATATTTTTGTTCTGTGCACAAATCTATTCCAGTTTTCTAATAATAGCGAATTTATGTTCCGCATCGCATTTTCTATAGATAGAGAAATATTGGCCTAATGGGAGTCATTTCTATAGCGAATTATTATATTTGATAACAGGGTTTCCGAATAAGAGAACAAAATCCGAGACTACTCCAATATGGCTGTGAAAATTATCGTATACTGTTTTTCTATTTTTACAACAACACTAATTTTTCCTACATATAATGAAAATTCTTCTATTGAATTTTTGCTTTCTTTTTAGTTTGAAATAATGGTGAAAATTTCCAAAGAAACCAGGATGAAGATAATGAAAATAGCCCAGAATATGAGCCAGTTAGCATTTTTTGAGTTATTTGGAATTTTGGGAAACAGCATTTATGAAATCGTTTTGTAGTCTCGAAGCACTGAATGTAATCACCTTCAAAAGGTGCAACAGAGGTTGGTAGTGAAATTGATGGGGACAACAATAGCTCAGCCAAAGAAAACTGCAAGTCAAGTGATGGATGTGTACGACTAGTCCAATTTGGTGTCTCTAGATTTTACAAAGCGTATCATTCAAAAAGATTTGACTGAATGGGGACATTTCAGCTTAGAGACTTGCATTCAACGAAAAGTTTCTGAATGGAAAATTAAGTTTGTCAAAGAGATATGAACTATATGGGATGAAGATGCTTCGAATAAGATCCTTTACTGCGATGAAACTAGATTGCATCCTCATTCTAATGAGCGAAAATTTGTCAGAATGTTTACTGAAAAGGAAATGACCCATCTCGCAGGACGAAAACAGTGAAATCTCTGGGTAAGAGTCTTATGCTTCGGGAATACATAGAAAGTGAAGGTTCAAGAAATTTGGATAAAAGTAAGGGTAGGTTGAATTGTTCGAAATGCATCCAGTTACTGAAGGACCACTTGATACCAGACTTTCTTAAAGCTGAATATTTTTCTGCATAACAATCCTCTGTTCCAAAGATCCCTTGCAACATAGAAGCATTTAGTTAATGAAGATATCACGGTATTGAAAAATTGTACGGCTCATAATCCTGAATTAAATACTTTTGAGTAGATTTGGACGGATCTCATGAGTGTATTTTGTAGGATGAAGGCATGCAGTTATAGGGATTCAGTTGCAGAACATGTTATCTGATATCTGCGAAGATTGAGAAGATTTTGTACGCATCTCTTCCCAGGTGCATTAAAACAATTATTCAAGTCACGTACCTGCTGCAAAATATAATTAGGCATGATATTAACTCCAATGTGGCCAATTTTTCGGTTGTAAGAAGCGCGAGGCGAAACATAATTTCAAATGTTTGAAGACTTTTGCATGATATTATATATATATATATATATATATATATATATATATATATATATATATATATATATATTATATTATAACTCTGTTGGCTGTCACTAAATCACTTTGTGGGTTTCTGTCAAACCAAGTGCGATATGATATGGAGATTGCTAGGATAGAGCTTTTATATAATAATAATAATAATAATAATAATAATAATAATAATAATAATAATAATAAATAAATAAATAAATATCTATTAAATATATATATTTAATTCATGGAATTTAGACTTCGACCCCTGGGTTTCATGGAGTTTTTTGCAAAAACAACAATCATCTGCCTGAGATTGTTGTTTTGCAAAAACCTCCATGAAACCCAGGGGTCGCAGTCTTAATTCCATGAATTAAATATATGTATCTAATATATATTTAATTATTTATATATATATATATATATATATATATATATATACTGAGAAGAATGAATATATATATATAATAAATTTCCGAAAAGTGAAGTAGAAACGTTTAATAATTGAAAATGTTTATGCAGTATGCATATGTTGCCATTGCTACTATACTCCTTGTCCACGTCGTTTTCTTTAAGATTGCTACACTTTTTTCAACACTGTACTTACGCTTAAATAGCCACGTCGAAAAACATGGTGTCAAATTATTTGTCCTTCACTCAAAACAAAATGATAAACTAATTTCTCGAGAACATAGTCAGGAATCACTGATTTCAGAAAACTAAGTAGTTGACATTGAAAACTTCAACACAACTAACTTTCTTTGGGGTTCTTGAAATAAGTTAATGCTACATCACTAACGTCTATCTTAATCAAATTTGTATATTTTCTCTAAAGGACAAAGAACTAGTAAAATGTTAGAATTTTCGTAGAAGTATTCTTTTTCTTTTTTCGAGTGAAAGCTATTTTCCCAGCTTGTTAGATTTCATGAAAACAACGAACTAATATTGAAATATTCACCTCTACTATTCTTGAAAGTTCACATTTTATTGGTGCTGATTGCTCTTTTAAAATCGTCTTTCAATTCTTCAGCTTTTACATTCTGACGTCTAAGAGAACGTTTCCTCGTCTTTCATCTGAAAACATCACCCAACTATTTCCGACACCTGTTTGTATCTCCGGGATTATTGCTATTGAATTCAGTGATCCATTCTTCGATGATTTTTTTTCAGATTAACCAAAAAGATTTCACAATGCAAATACCATTATTGTACATAATCGTCCAAAGGGTCTGAATTTGCTGCCATGAAGATCCCTAAGCTACAAACCGAAAGCAAAAATAGTGAGACAAAGGAGAAAGAAAAAAATAGTCCTATGAAATAAAATATGACGAAAGAGAAAAGAACAACTATTAAAATACCCGAAAGCATTCTTATAATAATCCTTCTATCAGCGGTTCCGATAGAAAAACCAAGAATTCAGTGAAATTAACAAAACGAATCGGGTGGATACGGATAGCTACAAAAAATTAAAGAACGATCCACACAAAAACGCTCAACATTTAAAAACCCTGTTTGAGCAAATCTCATACCAAAATATTTGCTGGATCTTTTTTCCTATTTTACTTTAGTGCAAAAAAATCATTAATGATTCTTTCATGGGAAGCAACAGAATATTTTAATTACGATTAATATAATCTACATTCTAATCCTGCTTAATCATCCGATTCTCTTATACTTATGCTCATAATTTCCCCGTAGCTAAATGGGATGTTCCAGCCCCCACCTCAATATTGCACCCCCTGGTGCAATATTCTTCTAAATCTTCTCCCCGCAGCCAAGTAGGATATTCGTCCCTCTCAATCAATTAGGATATTCTCCTGCATAGGTTTTGTCTCTTCAGACTAAACTCTATGTTTGATTCCGATGGAATTGCTCTATGCTAACTTCATCTATCCTCATAAAGTAACATAGTAAACAGAAATCATAGTACGTAGCGCTGCGGCTCCGCATAGACGCGTGTAAAACCACAGTTCAAAATAGTCTTTGGGTGTAGCATTACCTATTCAGTTAGACCCCGTAATAACCTCGCCGTGATAAAAAGTGACGAACACAAAACACCGTCTGTTGGCTCGTTTGATACGAAAGTTTATTTGCCACTACCCTACCTAGGAGTCATCGAATAGAGAAACAGAGCATGAAATGCATTAGCAACTCTAGATAGGCAGAGAGAATAAACCGTCGCGAGACGAGAACCAAACGGAGACCTTAATAATTTCTTTTTCAACCCCGTCTTTTTCTGTTCAGGTTCGTTGTTTTTCCTTCCTCGCATTTTCAAAGGGAACGCCCGAGGTTCATACGTGTTTTATG
The DNA here is from genome assembly GCA_963585895.1 of Sepioteuthis lessoniana. Taxonomy (NCBI): domain Eukaryota; kingdom Metazoa; phylum Mollusca; class Cephalopoda; order Myopsida; family Loliginidae; genus Sepioteuthis; species Sepioteuthis lessoniana. The sequence continues at coordinate 129,010,872 of OY757910.1, forward strand.
AACTAAGGCTTCTTCAGACCGCCTGACTTTTCGCACTGTTGTAGGTTGGCTCATTTGCGGAGCTCACTTCAAGAATGGGTGCCGATTTTTCGGTACGTCTTCACATCAGATAGGCTTTAGGAGAACTCCTGTTTCAACCCGTGTCATCCCCTTACTTCTACCTGTGATGTCTTGGCGTGGAACATCATTTCCAATGTTTTTACACCTGTACAGAAGATTTTGAACTTCCGGTTTTTTATCAAGTTATTTTAATGATAGTAGTCATTCACCCGTGACTGAGGTGTCCATGTGGCGTAATGGTTAAAGCTCTGGACTGCAGAATCGTAGTAAGCGAGTTCGAACTCCAGTTCACTTTCGGACAAATGCGCTTAGGAAAGGTATGAACCCCCTAATCCTCCTAGCTATAGGCTAAATAGCATCACTGGTGTTCTTCTTGAATGGTGGCTTTGGCATTGAATAACCCACGAAGGTTGATATGTTATTAAACAAAAGAAACTAAACCAAAGAAACCATCACCTGTGACTAGTTGACCTACAAGTGCTTTGGCCTTACTCAATCAGAGGTAACTATTTAACTGGTTGCTTGCAGACTTTCTGCCAACAACAAACATTTCCTTTCTTTTTTTTTTTTTTTTTCCTCTTTCTCTTTCACCAGAATTTAGCTTCCAGTTTTTTTTTCGTCAGGAATAAGGTACAGCAACGTGTTGTCAAAGGCTTAAAAAAAAAAAAATATCCGAAATTTTCTAGGCATTATCTATACCATTATCCCCAAAATAGATTATGAAACTATACAGTGATCTCGTAATTTCAGTAAAATAATATTCTTACAAATTATATGTATATTAAGAATTGCTCAAATTATCATAGTATAGTGTGTGATATTCACCGCAAAGGCAAAACTAAAATTTATGATGTAATACAATTCGAAATTATTCCTTATAAATCAAATAACTCCTTTTAATTTCTTTCTTTCCATGGAATTAACAAAAAAATATCAGGAAATAGGAAAAGACTGTTCATTTTTAATCAATTATTCGGCCAACGCCTTCCCAACTGGCAAGATATGACTAAAGGTTAATCTTTAAGTGGAGTAAAGCTGGTTTGAATAAAGAGTTTTACTTTCCTGTACTGGTTGCCAAAGAACCTACTCTGAACTACTATTTACCGAGAGATGAGAGAGAAGAGTGGAATGGGTATATGTATTTTCCAATGGCAATAGCGTGAAAGGAAACGCAAACAGCCTCGTTCAGGTTTTTAACTCGTCTCACCGATTCTATTTTCTACAAAAATAACCGTTGCACAAAGTGCATTTCCTTTTTAATCGACTGCATGTTTTCTGAGAAATATTACTCATATAAAAGTTTCCAAGTCCTGCCAATGGTTTCTCTTATATCTTTCACTTTAAAGCATCACAATCAATAACTACTGGCCATCCCTTTCTGGACTTTATTTCATTTGGAAAGTCATCACCCTTAAAATAACAGAACCTCTTTAGAGTACTATGATCATACAGTATTTCAGGTTTTCCTCTTCATGAATTATGTGCGGGTTTTCAAATGTCAATATGGTACAGTTTATTGTCTCCTATCATGGTGTAATGTCTCGCTTGTTAATCTCGCGGACCATGGTAAGTGAGTTCGATTTTTCAGGATATCCCATAATTCTGGGCTTGTCCAAAACTAAACTCAGTTGAATAGCTGACAACCAGTTACAAGTTATCAATATTTTTCTTTAATTTATAAGTTATGATATTATCAATATAAATGTAATCTATATATTATCTATTATATATTCAACATCCAATTGAAATTTTCCTTAAAGGTTTCTATTTTATCTCGCTCATCTCTAGGTTATCATGTTATAGTCGATATACTTATGAGTGTGCGTTTCAAAAATATTTGCGCTCACACAAATACACATAGACAGAAACAGACCGACAGAAAGAAACAGACTTGTCCTTAAAACTGTATTTGCAACGAGACATTAATATCAAACTAACAAATATGATAAATAATCACTAGTCTGTTTGATAAATGCATTAGTTATGTCATTAAATTCGTGTTTAGAAGCAATATTAGAATCCGAAAACTCACTGAGTATATTTCCATATTTTACTTTATTTAGTTAACGTCGTTAAACATTTTCTTGGAGAAAAATTTGCGCAATATTTTTAATTACAACAAGCAGAATAAATTAGCAAAATATTATGATATATCAAAATATTCTTTCTAAATCAATTGTATATTTTCCCTAACAAAATCTCATCTAAAAGTTTTTGAGTTCTGCAAGTAGCTGAGTTTATAACTGTTTTATAAGTACATTAGTTATGTTATTAAATTCATGTTTATTATGAATGTTAGAATCGTAAATTTTAATATGATATTTATTAATTTGAAAGCGTTATGTAATTCATTTTCGATACACTGTTTGAGACCGAAAGTTTGATAATAAAATCTGTTTGATAACAGAATCTTGGATATGGTTTTGTGTGTACGTGAAAGGATCTAAAAAGTGTCAATAATAGGTGTACTTGCGCGTGAGTTCTTGTATCAATATGTCTATAAGCCTCAGAGCAAGAGAGAGAATGTTAGATAAGAATGAACTGCAATATATTACTATGAAAATACCAAGAAAGATAGATTAATTGTAACAGGAATAAATGGAAACTAGAAAAAAAAGTGACAGTAATAGGGACAGATATGAAGATGCCCAGATAGAAAAAAGGCAATATATTGGCTGATGCGATAGACTTGGAAAATAATGATGGGTAGGAACATACAAAGACAGACAGAACAAATCAAATACAAAATTGTATAGAGAAACAAACACATTACATACATACAGATTGAGAGATATGACAGGCAAACACTGACTCGAGGAAATTTTCATGCAATATAACTACAAGACAATGTTACTGTTATGGCAGAAAATTCAACGGTCGACTTGTTTTAGCTTTTACGTCAGTACATTAAACGTCTAGTCCCCCCTTCTGTATCTAAGCGTACAGGTTGCTTCAAAAATGCTGCAGCAGTCGTTTTGATAAGTAACATTCAAACTATTTTTTAAATCTAAAACCTTTGTATTCTACAGATTAAGTCCTTATAGGCAATAATCTGTAGAATACAAAGGTTTTAGATTTAAAATAATTTGAATGTTACTAATGAAAACGACTGCAGCAGCATTTCTGAATCAGCCATATTGCTCATAAGCAGCCATATTGCTCATAAGCAGCCGTATTGCTCATAAGGACTTTACATAAGCAGCTATATTGCTCATAAGCAGCCATATTGCTCATAAGGAATTTACAAAAATACTGTTAATAAGTATTTGAACATTTGTAAGATTGATTTGGAACAATAGGAGATCCAAATTAACTTAATAGTTTGACATGTATTCTATATAGTATAGTTAATGCACCCTTTCAATCACACAACGATTTTTCTATATAGCATAGTCCCAAATGAATGTTTGTTATGGTGTAAGTCAAAAGAACGTCTGTAGCGTGATTAGCGGCGGCTCCTATATCAACGAAGCAATTCGCTGGATTGGGAGGGGAATTTTTTTTAAAAACATACACACATAATTTGTCTTTTATTGTTTTATTCTTTCTCTCCCCGTTCAGGCAGAGAAGCCAGTAAAAGTAGGAAGAACTGGACAACAAACACTTCGTTTGCTGTAACTTTCTTCGTTATTATTGTCTTTGCTTCGTTCCTCATTCTGTGTTCATGCATCAACCACCAAAAGAGAAACAGGAGCCGAATCACCAAATCCATGATCTATATCATCATCATCATCATCATCATCATATCGCACCATCGGCACAGATATCCCTGACCCTCTCTCGCCAAACTTTTCTATCTTCCATCGCTTCTGGTAGGTCTTCACGGCGAAATCCTGTATTGGCACAAACCTGTTGTTTGTAGGTTTTAGCTTGTCGTCCTGCCTTTGCTTATCCAGGTGAAGAAGTCCACTGGAGTGCGTCACTTATGAGTTCGTCCCTACTTCTCCAACAGTGTCCCACATGTCTGGATACTTTTCGTGATGGGTGGTAAGTTTCCGTACAGCTGCTGCTTTGTGGGGTGCTGCCTCCAGGACATGTTCAATATTGCACGCCGCATTCTTGTGTAGATGCCTTCAAGCTTTTTCTACATATGTTTAGTTAGTGTCCTTGTAGTGGATTCATACAGCAGCATCAACACGACCGCTGCTTGGAAGAAACTGCATTTTATTTTATCGGTCAGGTCTGACTTCCATATGACCGATAGCCTATTAATAGCTGTCTATGCCTTTGCTAGTCGTGTGTCGATGACTGTCTCGGTTGATGAGACACTGTTTCCTAGGTCGGTGAACTTGTCTACAAGTTTCAGAGACCTACTGTTTAGTGTAGAGATGTCACCTCTTTGTGTTCTATAGCCATGACCTCTATATATACACATATGCATGCAGTATCATAACAACGTCACAATAAAGACGAGCGACAAAGTTCTTTAGAAAAATATACCTCTCACTTTATTGAAAGGGTTCGAAAGGGTTACTCAAGGTTTTACTGTAAGAGGGAGTTGTAGACCGAACAGAACTGCAACATATTGACCCCCTCTCTTATGGCCATAACAGTGTTTCTTTCCCGTCTCCTGGGCTGCTCAACCGGGGGCCCTGGGGGCTCAGCCTCTCTGGGTGCTGGTTTTCTCTAACGAATCTTATCTCCAACTGATTGAACTTCCTGTGCACCGAGTTATATGATAGTTCGACATCCACCTTCTTTTTGTGGGTGTCACAAATTGCACTCATTCAACCCGTCCATGGTCAAGGTTATATTCCGATATTCCTCGACCGGATGCATCTGTTATTTACACAGGTGCATTTCCTATTTTGACAGCCCGGCCGGGTCGGAGGTCAGTATACAACATTTGATTAAAGCACATATATTCCGTCTTGTGTGCATTGGCATGGAGGCCTATGCCTGCATCTGCTTGTTCCATGCTATGTAGCAGGGTTTCGGCTTGAGCGGGTGTATTTGCCAGAAGAGCTGTGTCATCGGCGTAGTCCGCGTCGGTAATTCTTGGTGCAGGGTAACTTCTGCTTCTCTCCTTTATTATATGGAAACCGTTTTCTTTCATTTTATCAATAGACGTTCTATTCACGTAGTCTAGGCAGATGATAGAGAGGTATGGGGCTAATGTGTCTCCTTGCAGTACACCTGCTACAATATCTAAGTAGTCTGTGTCTCCATCCAAGGAGCGGACTTTCACTTTTGTGTTTCTATATATCATTATGGCTGCGACGGTTTCTTTTGGTAGGCCGTACGCGAGTAGTATTCGCTCCATCTTTCCTCTGTGTATGACGTCAAAGGCCTTTGCAAAGTCGACAAATAATATTGTTTTCTCTGGTTTTTTGAAAGTACACTGTCAAGAATTCGACGGATAGTCAAAATTTGTGACGTCGTAGATCTATTTCTCCGAAAGCCATTTTGGTTCTTCCTAAGTATCTTCTCAATTTTGGGTTCTATGCAGTTGCGTAGTAGACCATTTTATATCTTTGGCCTCTAGGGATGTAAGGGTTGTTTTTGGCTAATTCGAGGTCGCCCTTTTTTAGGTAAAGGGAGGATCTATTCCTTGTCGATATGTCAAATGTTTATTTACTGGGTTTTATAAAATGCCCAAATTCTACTCCTACCTCGGATTGATGACATCTTCCGGCTCTCAACACGATTTCATGATGTGCTTCAGGGGTGCTAGATTGAAAACATCATGGTACAGTCAGTGCACTGGCATAGAGATTGAATGTATCATGATACAGTCAGTGCAATGGCATTGAAATTGAATGTATCATGATGCAATCATAGTAGTAGTATAGAGATTGGATATATGATAATAAAGTCAGTACAATAACATGGGATTGATTGTATCACAGTACAGTCAGTGCAAAAAGATTGAATGTGTCATGATACAGTCAGTGCAATGGCATAGAAATTGAATATATCATAATACAGTCAATGTATGGCAAAGAAATTGATGCATCGTGATGCAATCAGTGTAGCGGTATGGAGATTAAACGTATCACGATACAATCAGTGAAGGGCATAGAGATTTATCATAATACAGTCAATGAAATGGTAAAGATATTGAAAATATTATGATACAGTCAGTGTAATGGTACAGAGATTAAATGTATCATAATTCTAACGGTGCAATAGCATAGAGTTTAAATGTATCATGATAAAGTCAATGTAGTTGTATAAAGATTGGATGTATCATAATACATTCAGTATGATGGCATAGGGATTGATTGTATCATGATACAATCAGTGTAATGACATAAAGATTGTATGATTCACCACTTGGTCTTTAACAAAAGGACTGGAGAAAATCTCGATGGGAACTAAACAAGGATGCGATGTGCCGATTTGAATCAGTTTAGAAGCACCACCCCATAAAACAGTTGCTTTACAGCAACTTAACTCCTATTTTACAAAATATCCAAGTAAGACAAAAACACCCCTGCGGGTCAATTCTAGTGAAGTATGGATAAATTTATCAGCAAAGGTTTGCTGTTGACTCCCACGCATGGATGCAGCAGTACTGACCGACCAGAAAAGACGTATCATAATTTCTCTGTGGAGACTGGATGACTTTTAGAGGACCTTCCAAGAAACATGTTGAAAGACAAAGAAACGCCTGCTATTAATATGACTTGATGATGATCTCTTCATTCAAATATTTACGGGAAAAAGTGGGAAAATTGTTTGCCAATGGCCCAGGGGACCGGCGTTCAGTCCCAGGTCGAGTCACACGAAAGACTCAAAAATTGGTACTTGATACCTCCTTTCTTAACACTCAGAATTATAAGATACAAATCAAGCGTAAAGTGGAGCAATCGAAGGAAAGGAGTAGCGCTCTCCCCTACACCTCGGTGTAGTAGCTATTGAAAAGGGAACATTCGGTCCGCCCTCGACAAGGTTCACCAACATTACTTTATGTATATATATATGTGTGTGTGTGTGTGTGTGTGTGTGTGTGTGTGTGTGTGTGTGTGTGTGAATCAGTACGGCAATACAATAAAAGAACATATACTACATTATTACCAGCCCATAGGCAGGTGTTATGCCAGCGCCAGATTACTCCGATCTTCCACTCACAGAAGAATAATGTAGGTTGGCAGTTAAAATCACCAGCACCAGGATTTCTTTATTGTTGCTGCATCTCTTTCCAAACAAGATTACGTCCGATAAATAACCAGAATTGTACTTGAATCGAAGGCCAGCAAGTTATAATATGTATCTAGTCATTGGACTAGAAAAGTATATTTTGATCCTTGGCCGAGACTACAATTAAACTAATGTTTCGATCCAATACATCAATAATCCTGACAATTTGACTGATAGTATTCTCCCCTTTTCTCTTCCTCTCTCTTTCTCACTTTTAATCCCTCCTTCTATTTCTCTCTCTTTCTCTCACTTTATCTCTCTCTATATATATACATATATATATAGAGAGAGAGGAGACTTATAGGATAACGTCACACATACCTGTGACTATAAAGTTCATATTTAAGTGTACCCAGTCATCAAACGGGAATTGTGTAAAGGTAATTGAATTTTAATAAATCCACAGATTTTATCCCATTACTGTCTGATGATTGGGCTTATTAGCACGTAAAACTAAGTTACGTTTGCCGTAATCCTTTTAAATTTTATTCTAACCACTTACATACGCGCATTGACTTGCTAAACCTTATGGTTATCATATATATATATATATATATATATATATATATATATATATATATATATATATATATATTTCATAAAATGTATATATATACATAATCTATTTCATAAAACATGAAAGAAAATAAGAAGAAATAGCATTTATTTTATCAATTATTTCTATTAAATTCCCTGTTTATAAAATGTGTATGAATATCATATCATTATAAACCAAAACAATATAAACATACTACGATGATACATCACAGTGTAAGTTTGCATATATAAGCAGTGAGGTCATTGAAAAGCTTGCAAAATAAAGAACTCAATGAATTGTAAAAATCTTAATCCGTTTTAAGTGTGTTGTTTCTTAAGATAATATTTTTAGATTAGCAACCCCATGACTTGTAATGTAAATGAAAGTTCCCAAAGGCACAAAACATTGTCAAATTTAATATTTTTGTTTTATTTTAATTCTTCTTTTATCTTGTGTAATTCTAGAAAAAAGTATATAAATGCACTGAAAGCAAATGTAATTTTCTTTGGCTAAATATTGGTTTGGCTTTGTCTGATATGATCTTCTAAGAACGTTTGCATTTGGCATTATTAAATCCTTGAATTAAATTCTTTCACAAGAATCATCCTTTAAAAATACTCAATCGGTGACATATATATATATATATATATATATATATATATATATATATATATATATATATATATATATATATATATTTGATAACCATTAAGGTTTAGCAAGTTAATGCTCGTAAGCGGTTCGTATAAAATTCAAAAGGATTACGGCACACGTAACTTAGTTTTATGTGCTAATAATCCCAATCATCAGACAGTAATATGATAAAATCTGTGGATTTATTAAAATTCAATTACGTCTACATAATTCCCGTTTGATGACTGGGTGCATTTAAATATGAACTTTATAATGTATGTGTGACGTTTTTTGATAAGTCTTGCTCTCTCTCTCTCTCTCTCTCTCTATATATATATATATATAATATATATATATATATATATATATATATATATATATATATATATATATATATATGTAGGGGGGGTCTGTGGGTGGGTGAAATTCTAAAGATGAGTACATAAACACAGAATATATATCTGATAATAAAATACGAATGCATTCACAATATATTCATTTAGAGAAATGGGTATATATATATATACATATATATAGTCATGGATATGTTTACCTTTAGAAAAAAATTGCACCAACTGAGATAGAAAGAAAAATAGATAAATTCATTTAGACGAGATGAATTAGTTATATAATTTATTTACATTCCATCGAAATGTATTTGACTTCCTCGACAGATATTCTGTTTCTATACGAGTATATATATATATATATATATATATATATATATATATATATATATATATATATATATATATATATATATATGTATTCTCATATCAAAATATGTTTGGGTATCTATGCGTCGGCATATATCTCTGAATTTATCTACGTATGTATATATACATATGTTTCAATAAAATGAAGTTGATATTATAATGATTACTTGCGTACATCTATCTTTTAGTTCAGGCTAGCGTCTTTTGCCTGGACGCATTTCCAAGTCACAATAAGGCATCGAATCGATTTTGCATTGTGCACCATTCGGCACCCAACAATTGTGTGCAAACGTCAAGTTGTAATGACAAGCCAGTCAATACTCTCCCCTTACTCTCCTCAGCCACTCTCTTTTCTCTGCAGACTTACAGCAAGCGGCCAGGATCGCCCAATGCCGACATTCAGAATCGGATTTAGTTCTCTCGCCACCGTTTACGGCATTCTACTGTTCCTGGTATAAAAGAAAAAATTAAATGACATGATTCTTCTCTTAGTGTTATAAATCAAATATTTCCCCCTCAAATTCAGTGTCATCTTCTAAATGGTTATAGCAATTATAAAGCTTCAATTATATTTCCAGATATGTAGGCATAAAAATGTACACACACACACACACACACACACACAAAGACTTTCACACAAACTTATGTATCCGTGTTTTGGGTGTAACAAAAACTCAAATAATGTTGTTTTTTAATCAGTTGTGTATTTTAAAGATTTATGCAATACTCTACATGTGGTATCTTTCGAGAAAATAGAAAGAATGTGCAAACTGATGATAGCGTTCTCTTCTGCCTTGTGTTTCAAAGCATCATGATTATCAACTGATGACCGTTCAAATCTAAACTTCCTTTCAGTTGATAGACTCTTAAATGACTTTATTTCTTTCCACATTTGCAACCATTTGGTTTTTAGGATACTTATAATTTGTAATAATCACAATCTTGTATACAAATTGTTGTAAACTTTGAAACCAAATATCAAGATATACACTAAAATACAGCCAATATATATATGTATATATATAAATATATATATATATATATATATATATATATATATATATATATATCACTATATATATATATATATTTATTTATTTATTTATAACTCGCTATATATATATATATATATAGCGAGTTTTTCCAACAAGTTTTAACAGGTGGTATTCCACTTAGTTTGGAGTGAGAGCAAGTCTCCTCAGGTATCTCTGACTCTTCGAAGTACTCTAGTTTCAAATCATTTCTTTAATCTACAATTTCTCTAAACTCATTTTCATGCCATTGGAAACCATTCTAAACACACAAACAACAATTGCTATTGTCTTCACCTTCATGTTCCACAGCTTTTTGCAGTTCTCTGGAAAGATTCAAATATATATCAAAAGTTTCGATTTCATTCATTTTAACTCTAAGGTCTGCAAAATCAACGAACTGATCATTTCGTAGCTTTTCGTCTGGTTTCTGGCCGAGATTCTCTAATCCGTTTGTATCCCAAAGTCCCTGTGAATTTTATGCCTCATTTTATAGGAAACATTATGTTTTATCCGTATCCTTTTTATCAACATGGTCAAATCCCTTGTTCAACTCTCAGTGAATCACCTTTCTGAACCAGTCATTCCGACTGTTGTATTCGTTCGGTGCCAGTTTTTTTCATTCGCTTATCCAGTGATTAGGTTTTTCAATAGGCACTTTGACTTACGATTCTTCTTATTATTATTATTATTAATATTGGAAGAAGAAGAAGAAGAAGAAGAAGAAGAAGAAGAAGAAGAAGAAGAAGAAGAAGAAGAAGAAGAAGAATTTTTCGGTTTGCAATAAGAATTTGTAAATGAAAAACTGTTTTTGATTCCATCTACTATTTTCCACAAATGTTTTTCTTGATTTCTATTCTCGATACTTATAAGCCACATTCCTCCTAAAGGTTATTTTTTTAGCAGAAAATATTTGACCTATTTTGGACTATCATCTTTTTAACTTGCAATGATCTCCGAGCCTTATATAATCGAACAGGATAAAACTCACAAACATTTTGATTATAAAAGCTTTAGGATATATTTCCTATCTTGTAGAAAACCCCATTTAGCTATTCATTAATAATATTACTGACAATATTAAATGTACACTATGTGGGGGGAAAAGGCATTACATCCTCTCAAAACCCAAAGCAACAAATTGGCTGAAAAATAAAGGAAATAGCTTTACAAATCTGTTGAGACATTGAATAACAGGGAATCGTTTAGAAGATTTGGATTCTGAACCAATGGTACAAGCAGAAATCTAAGCAAAATTCTTTTCGTGCTTTGTTGTTTAGTTGTTAGCAGCAGGGAATAGTAAACCCATCAAATGTTCGATGTTGAAATTCCACAATAGACACACAATGAAATTAAAAGCAATCAACAGAAGACATTAATACAATTATATTGCTCAAGGGCTGTTGGAAATTTGGAAGATGATGATGGAGAGAGTGTGGATAAATCTGAAACACTGGTGCCGATCTCAAAGATAAAATGGGACAAAAACAATTCTTAAATCCGGGGAAGAATTGAATCAATACATAAAAATTGCATACAAAATGTGCTCTTCATAAAAGATAAAAATGATTAAAATAGAGCGATAGTAACGACTCTTGCCGATGATATATTAAGCGTCACTCTTGAAGGAAACATGGCAAATGTGATGCGGAGAAGTGAGGAGAATGACATATAGAGAGTTACTGTGAGAGAAAAAGACAGAAAAACGAAAAAGCAAAAATAATAGATCAGTTGAAGTTCCAAACGACAGAATCTCCGCAATAGATAATAAGAATTAAAGCAAATGCCCACAACAACAATAAAAAATAACGTCTAAAGCTGAAGATATAAATAAAAAAAATTATCATACACATGTAAATTACTTATACGTTAAATAAAAGTTGAATGAATTTTAAAAAATGTCGTATTTTACATGAAATATATATCTAAATAAAAAAGTAAATTTAGATTTACATAAGAAGTACTGGACATTTCAGAAATTACAGCCTAATAGAGCAATTCCCTGAAGCAGCAGCTGCCTCAATTGTCTGAAAAAATTAAGAGTTAGATTTGTTGCCAGACACTTGAGGCATCGCTCTAGGGTTAATGCTTATGGCACAAAATCGGTTTTGACATTACCCGCCCGGTGGGGGTCACTTCCGGATGAATCCCTGCGTTAAACCGACCTGCTACTCTGGGGTGCGGGAGTAATACACATGTGGTAGAATATATTTCATAATGAATATAAACATTACATTTCTAAAGTTCCATACATAGATCATTGCTATTGTAAAGAGTTTGTTCCTCACTGTGCAATAGGATAAAGTTTAGCTATTATCATTGTGCCAATTGTGGATCAATAATCAGCAAGCTAGTTGGAAAAAAGGAATAATAGTGAGGAGAGTTCGATCTTAATTTGGTGCCAGACGATTGTGGGCTCTTTGCCAGATTACGCGAAGAGATGTAAATTCGTAGAGAAAGAAACAGATTTTATCATCGCATATAAAGTCATTGACATTATATAAATGTCGATTCACAAAATGTTAACACTCATATATATAGGATTACCTTTATAATATAATTTCAAACAGTTTCCACATGTTCAGGATCTCTGACAAAACATTTTTGGAATATTCCATAGGAGATTATAACAAAATGTTAATATTTCTATGGGAGTATATTTATTTGAAAAACCGAACTGATATTATGGAGACCACCTAAGGAAGATTCTAATATTGTATCCACAGAGATGGTGAATATGTGGAGACTTTAAAATAATAATATCAAAAAGAAACTCGCATAGAAATGTCATCATTTTTTAAAAACTATGTATTTCTTTGTTCCGTCGTGTTTAATTTCAAAGTGAATCCAATATTCGTGGACATTTCAAAAATGTTCCATGACGTTTTCAATGCTTCTTTATATTACAAAATTAATACATCGTCTTTAGTAAGTAAAATATCCACACGAATTCATTTAGTTTTGTTAGGTATTGTAGGTAACAGTTGAAGAACTTAAAATATATGCTTATATTTTCTTTATTGATCAATCTTAGTACAAATAATTCTTTCGGGCAGCTAACACTAACTGTTAATCATACATACAGCAAATATACACACGCATAACCTCAAACGTACACACACCTAGACATAGATACAGAGAGACATACACGCACAGACATACATAGACATATACACAGAGAGAAAGACGTACACACACATACAGAGAAACACGCACACACACTAACACATACTGGTATAGATCTATTTTTCAAAATACTGTTCCTTTTTCAATGCATCTTTGATCCTGATGTTGAATGAAACATTTTCACTTTAACGAGGGCTCCCACAAGTTTTACTTCGAGCTAATGTCCTTTGGGAAGACATGAAGTTATAAGTAGCACCTGATAGGGCCCTATCTATGGGTTAAATAGAAATAACTGCATACTTATGATGAACTGAATTGTTTGAATTAGAACTTTTTGACTAAACTGAATAGCTTGAAATAGAAATGTTTTTGACTATTAGACAGTACTTACATTTAAACTACGTGCTAAATTGAATTGTTTGAAATGAAACCGTTTTTGACATTCAAAATGTAATTACACTAAACTGAATTGTTTAATATAGAACTGTTTTGACATTTAACTGTGTGTAAACAAAATATATACTTATACTAAACTGAATTAGCTGAATTAGAACTGCTTGACTAAAGTGAATAGCTTGAACTAGAAATGATTTTCACAATGAAACTGTACCTACGTTTAAAATGCGCACTTAATCTAAACTGAATTGTTTGAAATAGAACTATTTTCATAAAAATGGATTTGGCGTTAAATAGCTGTTGTGGCCCCGGAAATGGTCACTAATGAAAACGCAAACACGAATATTAGATAACAGATTATATTACACAAGAAAACTAGAGTTTCATAGAAAAGGTAAGAAGTCTCGTACTGTTTGTATAACACCGATAGTGATCTGCCCTTCTGGCAGCGAAATCTCTGTATTAATAATGGTGTAAAGAGTCCATTACAGTTAGGTGGGTAAGGTTCCCACAACAATAACCTACAAAGGTTGATATGCCATAAAACCTAAACAACCAACCAACCAACCTAAAAATATTTTTCTTCCACAAGTTAAAGCTCAAACACACATTCAATTTTTTCCAAGCCACTTTAATCATACCCATACATCACACACATCCCACAGATTATTGGAATCTGTAGTAATTTCCAAAACAACAACATAAGACAACGTCCAGGATTTTATCAGATCTCACCAGAGCTGGCGAACAGCATACTACACAAAAACCATATAAAAATAGAAAACAAGTAAAAAAGGGATATTTCTCAACTCTGTGTCACCATACTTTTGGGAATTCTCCCTAATCACTTTCTCTTTCCGCTTTTTTGCTCCTCTTGTCCCCACCCCAGACATCACATTATAGTCAAAGTTTTGCGACATCACATTATAATCAACATCTTTCCACGAAACAAGAAATGCTGAAATCCCTTTTCTCTCCAACTTTTCTCTATTTCTTTACTATCAGTTCTCTAAAATTATCTCCACTTTCACACAATAAAAATCTTTGATGAAACCTGATACATTTCACTCTAAACCCTCTCCTTCTTCCTGCTACACCTTAATTCTCTTCATCATCTGATCATTTTCCTCATTTGATTATAAATAGAAAGCTCAGAAAATAATTTCAGATTGAAAAAGTTTTTAGAAATACAAAGAACGCAATATCACGCTTCTATATCGGATTTAAGTATTTGATTCATCCAACTTTCCAAATGTTTCTATAATATTGTCAGATTCACCACAATATATCATTTTAATACACACAAACACATACAAACACACACACAAACACACACACACACGCGCACGCGCATATATATATATATATATATATATATATATATATATATATATATTCAGAGGATCACCAGAATAATTAGTAAGCAATTAGACATTAAACTAGGACCGTTCACTCAAGAAGAACTCGACTCGGTGCTCAGAAAAATTAAAAATAGGAAAGCTGCAGGGCTGTCCGAGATTCCCCCGGAAGTATGGAAGACCAGACAATTCGATGACATACTGCTTTGACATTGCAACGCAGTCTATAATCAAAATCCGATAGACTGATGGATGAGGGGATGCATCCTCCCACTCCCTAAAAAGTGTGACCTTAGATTAGTCAAGAACTACAGAGGCATAACACTTACATACGTAGCACCCATAATGCACAATGCTCTACAACGAAACCGCGTAGAACCCAAAATAAACAACATCCTTAGGAAAAACCAAAATGCCTTTGAAGAAATAGATCCACGACCTCACAAATATTGAACATCCGTAGAATCCTTGAAGGTGTACGGGCAAAAAACATACAAGCGACATTACTATTTGTCGACTTTACCAAGGCCTTCGATTCCATTCACAGAGGAAAGATGGAACAAATCCTTCAAGCTTACGGCCTACCTAAAGAAACCGTAGCAGCAATAACGATTCTCTATAGAAACACCAAAGTGAAAGTACGTTCACCAGATGGAGACACAGAATACTTCGACATTGTAGCAGAAGTACTACAATGAGACATGATAGCTCCATACCTCTTTATCATCTGTCAAGATTACGTGCTAAGAACATCGATTGATAAAATAAGAGAAAACGACTTCGAGCTGACAAAGAAAAGAAGCAGAAGATACCCCGCAAAAACAATTACCGACGCCGACTACGCCGATGACATAGCGACACTGGCAAATACACCCAACTAAGCCGAAACCGAAACACGACAGCATAGTTTGGAACGAGCAGCCGCAGGCATTGGCTTCCATGTCAATGTACACAAAACGGAATATATGTGCTATAATTAAACAGGCGACATCTCCACACTAGACGGAACCCCTCTTAAACTAGTAGGCAAATTCACCTACCTAGGAAGCAGCGTCTCATCAACCGAAAAAGACATCGACACGCGGCTAACGAAGGCAGGGAGAGGTATCAATAGACTATCGATCATATGGAAATCAGACCTAACCGATAAAATGAAACGCAGTTTCTTCCAAGCAGCTGTCGTATCGATACTACTGTATGGTTGCACTACATGGACACTAACAAAACGGCTGGAGAAGAAGCTAGACGGCAATTACACAAGAATGTTGTGAGCAATATTGAACTAGTCCTGGAGGCAACACCCCACAAGACACCAACTATACGGCCACCTGCCTCCTATCACGAAAACTATCCAAGTTAGACGAACCAGACATGCAGGACACTGCTGAAGAAGCAGGGACGAGCTCATAAGCGATGTACTCCAATGGACCCCTACATATGGCCGGGCAAAAGCAGGATGCCCAGCTCGAACATACATTCAGCAGCTACGTGAGGATACGGGATGTAGCCCTGAAGACCTGCCAGAAGCGATGAACGATCGGGAGAAGTGGCGAGAGATGATCAGGGATATCCGTGCTAGCGGCACAACATGATGATGATGATGATGATTCCTCATGTCAAATTTGGCAAAATCGTCAGTCATTATAACCATAGTGAGAGCAATGTGACTTCATCCCAAAAATAATGTTCTAATGAAAAAGTGAAACGAAACATTGAAAAAAGAATTTTAACGTTTCTCACGATTAATCCCGTTCCAATTCAAATTAATATTACGTCACTTTTTTGCGCTTGAAAATTAAACCAAAAATAAAAAACTTTGTTTGCGCTCCAGAAATCACAACAAAATATATTGAATGTATGTAGAATCCACTTATGCTAAATAAAAATCAACACTGCAACCGTTTTGGACCAATTCAACTAATGAAAAAAAATAAAATAAAACTGGTCCTTGTCCAAAAGTGATATGATTAAAAATAATGCCAGATTGAAATTTGGCTGATTATTATATGTTTTAACCAAAACACTGGAATCCGAAAAATTTAAAACAATGTTTTGTTTATGCCTGACCTAAGATTTACTAATATCAACCATTACAAAATTGCTTATGTTCCTTAATGTTTCAACAAGCTATATAAAAAAATTGGGATATTGTAGTTGAACAAAGAAATTTCTATATAATTGGGTTCATTTTGAGGAAAAAAAACGATTAATCTGTTCTTTATTTTGGTATTATGATATGAGTAAAAGTTTTATGGCTATTCTTTCTTGTAGATTCATGATAAACTTTAAGTTCTAATTTGCGATTATTATTTCTTAGCAATATATCAAAAAAAGATGAAGTGCATTTATTTTCTCGTTTGTTGGTAAAAACTGTAGTTTGTTCAATTTCATTTTATTAATTTGTGATTTTTGTTATGTTTCCATTTTGTGGATATCAGAGAGATATATTATCTATTTAATGGAAATACCTGTAATCTTTAGATATTATGAATTTAAAAGTACCTGATGCAAAAATATCGCTAAAAGGCAAATTTATGAGAAAACCAAATATCATTATACTGAAAAGAGCAATGTTTTTACATAATGTGTACATTGTGATTCTTGTTTTGATTGGAAATAATAACATAATATTAGTTTTTGTAAGACGATTTTCAAAAAGTTTAATACATTGCTTGCAGGGATATTCTTATATGATAATTTTATGTCGAGACTGGTTAAAGTTTTTATTTTTCATATTTATGTTATCTATCGTGCACAAATCGAATGACCGTGTTTTTGCATTGTTAATTGTTAATTGTTTCTAATAGAAGAGTTAGCAATTTGTAAGGGGCACTGCTTAGACTATGAAGGATTGATTATAAAGGAATGTCAGGTTTATGAATTTAAGTAAGTCCCTATTGAGCTTACACACACACACACACACATATATATACACATATATATATATATATATATATATATATATATATATATATATATATATATATATATATATATATATATATATATAGTGCTACTTATTCTCGCAAATTTAGACCGAAATATTCATCAAAATAATAAAGTTGGTGACTATAGTAGAGGGCGACTAAAAGACTCCCTTTTCAATAGCTACACCGAGATGTAGGAGAGGGTGCTACTCCTTTTCCTGGATTGCTCTACTTTATCCTTGATACGTACCTTATATTGCAGGGTTTAACACCCTGCAATATAAGGTACGTATCAAGGGTAAAGTGGAGCAATCCAGGGAAAGGAGACACAAACCAAGGATGTATCAAGAACCATCAGGTCTTTGGTATGACGTGACCTGGGATTGAACCCAGGTCATCCGGACCATTAGGCAAACACTATACCCACTTGGCCAATTTGTGACAATCACGATCAATAAGTTTTATACATTTTATTTTGAATATTCTTCTGTCCATATTTTAATTTGCTTTGTTTTCTTGTATCAAATCTAAATTAAGGCAACTCATTCCAGAAAGTGAATATTTAATAATATATTATTTCTTCTCATTAAAACTATTACTCAATTCGAAGAAATCTTAGTTCTGTATGAATTGTCCAGTCAAATTTCGAATGAAAATAACATGCAATTATCTTTGTGCGGTTGAAAAAAATAACTGTAAAAGTGACAAGTCCTTTCTATTTACGTTGTCTGTAGACAGAGCATTTGGTTTAATGAATCTGTGAAAAGATAAATTGTTCAATTATATTTTCTTTTTTTTCTTTAGAAGGAAATAGAAGATAAAATTTGTATGCATTTCAATTGAATTGCTTGACTTATTATTCTCTTGACAAAAAAAAGAAAGAAAATGTTGACTGCATCAGGGTTACGACATTCTCACAAAAGTCTTTGTAAGTGCAAGTCTAAGATATTTCGACTCAAATAGATGGACTAAGAGATTTGATATACTGGAAGAGATTTTTATTAGCAGATAAGTATTGATCGAATAAAAAAAGCAGGAAATATGCGCAATATATATATATATATATATATATATATATATATATATATATATGTGTGTGTGTGTGTGTGTGTGTGTGTGTGTGTGTGTGTGTGTCTGTCTGTCTGTGTGGATAAATATCAACAAAATACAAACGAAAATCTTGAACTTCAATAAAGTCAGTCTGATAGACATAAAGTCATTTTGAATACCAAGAGAATCATTTCTGCAAATGGATCAGAGGAAACATTCATGCAGGACCTTCTCCTCCCCTAACCCCTTTTTAAAAAAGACTTTGTATCAAGTCCTGTCTGTTGTGGGCCATAGACAAATATTCTCATTCAGGGTTATTCAGCCGACAGTGAAACATTGTTTTGATTGAGTTACTCAAAGAGACCAACGACATGTTAGGAGGTCTAGGGGATATTTTATGCCTGGAGTTTCGGAAATCGCAAGTAATGGCAATTAAAGAATGTCCCACATCTTTCAGATGCAGTTTACTGTGATTCACAGGAAACCCCTTTTTTGTGGGGGGGTCATACTCTGAGCAGGATATAAGGATTCGGCTTTGTTTGATTATTAGATTCATCATCACAA
Organism: Sepioteuthis lessoniana; assembly: GCA_963585895.1. NCBI lineage: Eukaryota > Metazoa > Mollusca > Cephalopoda > Myopsida > Loliginidae > Sepioteuthis > Sepioteuthis lessoniana. The sequence goes on from OY757910.1 coordinate 129,030,414, forward strand.
CGTATCAGCACTTTTTTTTGTTTCTGCGAGATTGCAAATGACCGCAACATTTACACAAATCAGTGCCTAGGAATAATTTTGATTTGCAACATAAGACCTCTGGCTTTTCCTTTTGTTAAAATAAACGTTGAAAGAGATTTATGCTCGTGGACGAGATTAAATATACCGTGACGAGACCGCTGACGTTGATCACAAAGAAAGACATTGCGCACTACTTTTAAGAGCCTAAAGGACGCAGAGTTAACAGAATGTAGTTACAGATTGAGACATTTTATGTCAATATAGCCCGACTGCCCTAGGTAGTCTATTTCTTTGTAAATTGCTGGCTTATTTTCAAATTGACAAATGTAAACAGATGAAATACTATTCATAGAATGATCGAGCTGCAAACACAGAAAAATGTGTGTAGATATAATCAGAATAGATAGATAGATAGATAGATAGATAGATAGGCAGCGTAAAGAATGACAAAAGAAAAGGCATCAAGCCAGAATTTCTTACACTGCTGTATCGGGTTCCTTTGTGGCCTGCTTTAAAAATGTTTCCGAAATGGATGTGATGCAGTTGTTTGTGCAGCATTGGCCAGTGCCTAACCAGTCAGGCCTGGATATTTACAAATAGCACCACCGAGGCAGCAACAATAACATAAAGAGCGAGATTGCTGGTCTGTGGTTTATCAGCCAGAATCAGGAGCAGATGGCAAAAATGCTGACGTGTTCGCACCACACACACACACACACACACACACACACATATATATATATATATATATATATATATATATATATATATATATATGTATGTATGTATATTGGTTTGTGTCTGCATATAATTTATTGTTGTCGTAAATTGACTGTTCGGTGCATATTTAATGGGTTGTTTTTGTTAGTTTTGTTTTGTTTTTCTTAGGGTGTATCATTCAGAGCTAATATATTGCAAAATTTTTTAAAGAGCCATTTCATAAAAACAACAAATAAGGGATACTAAACCAACACACCAAGAAAGATTCATTTTGTAAGAAGGGTGTGTATGCATTCACTTGTATAAAACCATATGCATCCATCCATAGGGAAATACACGTAAAAACGTACACACACACACACATATATATATATACAAAGATGTTCACCTTCCAATTCCTGTTTGCATAAACTTTCATGTAGATCCGTCTGGTTTTTAAGTAAAAATTATTCTTAAGGCAATAATGAAATATATATATATATATATATATATATATATATATATATATATATATATAAACTCAAATTTACATCGATAAATATAGTGTAGTCTATGAATAAGAACATTCAAACAATTTTTTATAGGAGCAAAAATATTGGGATTTTATTGTATCAAGAGTAGCGTTATACAATTAAAACGGATTTTATTAGATAGTATTTATTATAACACCTTACACTTCACACTTTGAAATTCTGTGATATGAATATGCAACTGTTGAACTACATCTTTAGATATATTTATGCAGTAGTGTTGCAAGTTTTTACGGAGTTTTAAAGCTTAGACTAGTTTGCAAATGGATAATACCTAATAATATCAATTTTGAGTGTATAATGTTTTAATGGGAATACTTCACTTCTTGTAGACTAGTTTTATAAGATAACTAAATTTCATTTTTAAAAATTCAACTGGAATTATTTATGAGCAATAATGTATTTAGTGTATGGTTATAATTGATAGTTTGATATGAAAGGTTTGATGGAAAAACATTTAGAAAAGTAGATGAGTACAGCTCGAAAAGTCGATGACGCATTGCTGGTTGAAATTATCTTAAAAGATTTTGAACCCAGCAGATAAATTGATAAATAAATAATGAAAGAGAGAAAGAAAGAGAAAGAGAAAGAGAGAGAGAGAGAGGGTATGTGTGGGTACGTTCGTGCATGTCTACATGCGTACACATAGCTGCCATTGATTGTGAGTGTACATATTTATTGATATGCGTATTCATTTATTTATTTATATATTATGCCTCCTTGGGCATCGTCCCTTAAAACTGTTTTCATACATAAATCTTTAAATTAGAATAATAAATCTTTTCTTTGAACATATACAATATTTATACAATATCAGTATACTGAGAAGATTCTATTGGGTAAGTCATCAAAGAGTTCCCAAAAATACCCTCTTATTTTTTTTCTTACCTCTATTCCTTAAACCATCAATTCAATCTTACATTTTTACACTATTAATGTTTTTGATCTGAGTTGGCTACTGACAAGAAAATGCGGGGAGATATTACGCTATAAGCAGAAAAAGATATACCATATTAGAAAAAAAGCATCCAATTGGTTTGGAGACTTTTTTAAATCTGCCTTGGCACTAAGTTCGCTGAGAAAAAACATTAGCAATAACTTGAGAGCTAATTATTTCAAAAGTTTCAGTGAGATTACCACTCAATTTTCTTCCAAGTAAAGTTGTTTGGCTTACTTTACCAAATCTTGCCGTAACTGTAATCTTTTACTCTTCTTATTAGTTTTTTCCCTCTTCTTTGTTTGCACTCCAACTACACTATTACACTCCAATTGTAATTTCTTCATATTGGGGCCAAGGCCAGAGTACAATATTCTACATGAGAACTTATAAGGATTTTGTAAATATTTTTAAACATTTGCCCCCCTTGAATGAGTTTTCAAACCATCCAACCACTCATCCCATTTTACATCGATGCAATAGACAAAATATGATTGTCAGCTTTAAATTTATCATCAAAGTCAACCTCTATTTTCATTTGCTTTTTTGAGTTCAGAGTTGCCTAATTTATATTCAATTGCTTTAAATCCAATATTTAAACATATGAAAGAAAATAATGGATTGTAATCCGACAGTTTGTAAAGAAAAATTGCTAACAAGGTAATCCAAGTAGAAAGATAGATTTAATGAGACACTGATCAGGACTATGAGGGGTTATATCAGTGATGTTACGTTAACGATGGATGTATAAAAAGTGTAAAAATATATAAAAACTTTGGAAAAGTTGTATAACAAGAAAAAGTTGGCTGTTTATGACAAGAAAAATTGGCCGTTTGATCAATGAATCAGCGTTCGTTTCTTTAAACTACGTCACCTGACCTACTAGGAACATTGTGCAGAATCCACGTTCCGTTCGTTCAAGAGATTTCGAATCATTCCTTGTTTTCGACGAAGATCAAGTTCTATAAGTCTGTTTTTTTTTCTTTTTTATATTAATGTATATGCCTCGGAAAATCCTAAAATACGAATATAGGCCTCAAGGCACAGACATATGTAATCCAAAAAAATGTTTGGATGAACGAAGAACTCTGGACACACACACACACACACACACACACACACACACACACATATATATATATATATATATATTTCTTTACGAAAATTACGAAAGGGTGTGTGATTGTGTCTGTACATATATAAGGGGATATAAAAACGATTTACTCCTCTGTATTCTCTTCACGTCTTTTGGGTTAATTTTTATCACTGATTCCTTCATCGTAGAGAGAAATAAGGCTCTACTTAATTAACTTCTTTTAATACAACTGCATTCAATTTTTTCTGTTAAATCATTGCCTTAATATTTGTAAAGAGAAATTTCATACCAATATATATATATATATATATATATATATATATTGGTATGAAATTTCTCTTTATATATATATATATATATATATATATAGTGTGTGTGTGTGTGTGTGAGTGTGTGCGTGTGTGTGTGTATGTGAGAGAGAGAGAAAGAGAGAGAGAGAGAGAGAGAGAGAGAGAGAGAGATGTAATGTCAACCTGAATTTTCCAGTGACTTAATTCAGTTTTCATAATAATGCACACTTAGAGTATTCCATTAATATCTGTGAATCTAATTAGTCTTAAAAAGTTCTTGTTATGTCAAGCAAATAACAGATAGGTAACCTAATGTATATATATATATATATATATATATATATATATATATATATATATATATTTGTGTGTGTGTATGTATGTGTGTTTGTGTTTGTGTGCAAATATATAGCCATTTTTACGGAGAAGGGTAAAACTCTCCAGTTTAAAAAGGCTTCTTAGATTTGTTCATTAAAATAACTACGGAGATAAAAGTAATAAGAACACGCGGGAAAAAATGGATGAAGCGGTAACAAACTCTAAAAAAGGAAAAATTTCTCTGACTTGTTTTTGTTTTGTTTTGTTTTATTGACATTCTTCTTCTTCTTCTTCTTCTTCTTCTTCTTCTTCTTCTTCTTCTTCTTCTTCTTCTTCTTCTTCTTCTTCTTCTATAAAAAAAAATCTGTAACTTAACGATCTCAATGAATTAAACATTTCTGATCGCATGTTTTAGGCATATTCCTCAAATTTATATGCCAAATCTTACTTGCAAATTGTGGCAAGTTTAAAAGTGAATTTTTATTTGAGATTTCATTTTATTAAAAATTCTCCGTTCTTTAATATAATGCCACAGTCAGTCATCTGTACACATTTGGCAAATACGTTTTTTAAACGTGTTCTCGATCTGCATAAAAGGGACTTTACATTTTCAGGCCTTGGATTAATTGGACAAAAATGTTCGATGAATAAGAGATTTTTAGCATTATACAAAATGCCAAAGTCGTGTCTTATTTCCAGAAACGTTCGCAAAAAGATTTTTCTGTAAAACGGTTTAAAACTTTCTTTCATTTATGCATTCACAGATGACTCAGAAACATGTAAAAAGTTTATGATAAATAGGTGGATAAAAAGAAGTATGTCTTCAGTTTATTTCCTCATTTGGTAATAACCCCCAATAAATTAATATCCTTTTAACGTCATTCCCTTTTCTCAGTATACATTTCAGTTTTTTTAAATATTTGTTGTCTGCAAAAATAATTGCAGTTATTTTGTATTTAATTTTTCGTAGGATTTCAAAATCTGATTTGTATTTTTTAACATTTTTTTCCTTATCATGTAATACACTCAAAAATGGTAATCTAGTCATTATTGCTAATGGCCTCCCTTACCCAGTATATTTCTCTTTATTAAAGATGAAAGAAAGACAATTCAAACCATTTCCTTGAATGAATATAAAATTAAATATAAAGCATCAAAATCTTCATGCAATATATGGCTAAAGAACACAATCTTCCCAAATATTTATCCAGCTCCTCAGATGCGACACAAGGAAATTATTTCAGTTGAGCAGTTCTAGTTTGAACATAGAATTTTTCTATTCCTAAACAAGTAGAAGTACAAAGGCTAAAATATACGATCTTCACTAATATTTACCCATAACATGGAAAAGAATAGATAGATACTTGCCTTTCGCAAGTTCATAACCACGAAACTGAATGCCAACAGCTTCTTTCATAATTTGAACTCAGGTCACTGTGTTTATTTCCTAATAATAGTAAGGTCACGCAACTTCAATTGCAATATAAACTAATAAACGTTACAAATAAACACCGGTTTTATGATTTCTTAAACAAGACGAGTTCCTTGGAGATGAAAAATGTGCAAGCAACTTTATGCGATTGATAACAAACAGAGGGTCATTACCGAAGTGTGTTCACGAAAAATTACTAAAGAGCTTTGAGAACTGAACGTCTACTTTTCAACAATTTTCTACTTTTTCACCAATCTGGAAAAATCTTGGTTAAATACAATAAAATACTTCCCCAAAGTAAAGATGTATAAAGTGTTTGTGGTCGACAGGTGGGATAACCCATTACAATTTCTTAGATCCGAACAAAATTATCTCACAAGGTAAGTATTTCTGGAAATACACAGAGAATTACGACGTTTTCGTTCAACAGTGGTCAATCGGAAATCTCTAATTCTTTTCGATGACAACGTCAAGTGTCATAAATTATTCCTCAAAAGTTATACAAACTCCACTTCACCCCGCTTACAAACCAGATCTTCTTTAAAAATCTTGAAAATTTTCTGGTTAAGAATGTATTTAACAACAAAGAACTCAGAACTCTTTCAAAAATTTAACCGATCTAGGACTCCAAAATATTATGTTACCAAAATAAATAGACGTTGATTGTGAGCAAAATAATGTCACTTAAGTTTTAATCCTTAATTCAGATATACTTCTTCAAAATTGATAATAAAAATTCTCGACTTTTTAGGTATCCAAGTCCATTCTAGATCACCATCAACTGCATTGTTCTTTTTACTTAATCTTGTTCAATGTGATTTCAGCTTTGGAGAATGAAAAGAGTACATTAAATCTGTACTTTAGGAGGTTGCATTAGAGTTCGCCCATGTTATGATCAGGAAGAGTCTACACAATCATTAAGAATAGGACGGCCGCACAGTACAGGGGGTAACGATAAAATTGTCACCCTAGAAAAGACTACATGATTCTATTTCCGTTTAATGAAAACCGGTTTTCTTTTTTTGTTTGTTCCAGGCCATCTAATAGTTGGCCAGTTGTGTACAAATCCCAAGAGTGATAGGAACCTTCTATTATGTCTGAAAGTGACACTCTGTTCAACAAGCGAGATCGGAGATGCGCCACTGTACAACTCATGCACTCTACCGACTCAAGTTATGACAACAGGACCATTGCCAGAACCTTCAAAATGCAAATCAGAGTGATGAAAACAAAGTTTTCGGCTACGGTTATAGTCTTTGGTGTGGTTTCAAGTGAAGGCCACATCATGCCACCTCACATCTTCGAAGTCTGCTTGAAAGTCAACACCAAAGTGTACCTGGGTGTGCTGAAGAGTGTGGTGATTCCCTGGTGCAAACAGGTGGCCGGTGACAGACCTTGGGTGGGACAGCAGGACTCGGCGCCAGCCCACAAGTCCAAAGAGACCCAGGCTTGGCTTCAGAAGGAGCACTACAACTTTGTACTCTTCTCTCACTGGACCCCCTCCCCCCACCTGAACCCGCTGGACTACTTCGTTTGGTCATACGTCGAGAACATCATCAACATGACCTCCCACAACACCAAAGCCAGCCTGATCGCTGCCATCCGCTGAGTAATCGCCGAGCTCCCGCCGGCGCTTGTGGAAAAGACATGCTCCCAGTTCTGGATCCGTTTCGAATCGAGGCGGGGATTGAGGTTGCTGCATTAAATAGATGTCAGCTCTAAAACATAATCAAGTTACCTGAAATGATTTTTTCAATAAAAGTTTTAAAATAAAGCTGTAGTGTTGTTTTCTTTAAAATTTTATCGTTTAACCCTGTATAAAAGCTCATACCATAGCATTTCACTGTCGACTGCGTAATCCGACCAGAAAGTGCTTAGGCGTGCACCGTCAGAGCCACTGTAATTGTATAGCCTTTTAGAATTGTCGTAGACTCTTGAAAATTCACTATGGTATTGCTATACATCATATGAGATGACTGACCAATTTTTATGGTTTCAGGTTTAAAGGAACAGTTACAGCAGCAATTGGAATACACCCTACTAAAGCCTGATTGTCACAGCTGGTGAATTTCAAAAATGCAATCTGGACGTGAGGACACTTTAAAAGAATGACATACAATAAAATTCTGGTTTAAAACTTATTTTTAAAATGCCACAGGAACGTATGGAATACTTTAGATTGCTTTTCGACCATCTTGCACGAATCAAGCATCAGTTTTTGAGTGGCTTAAGAGATTCAAGGAAGGCAGGGAGTCTGTGAGGGATGATGAGAGGTGTGGGAAGAGTAAGGAAGTCAATACACCAGAGTTGATTACCCAAAGGTTAGTGTTAGGGTTATTATATTGAGGTTTTAAGGGAGTTCAGGAAGCGATTCCTAGGGAAGAGGCCAGCACTCTTGAAATCGGGTCAGTGGTATTTCCACCAGGACAACGCACCAGTCCACAACTCCCTCCTTGTCACAGACTATTTGACCAAGATGGGCATCAATACAGTTCCTCACTCTCTCTATAGTCAAGACCTTGCTCCCTGTGACTTTTGTTTATTCCCTATGCTCAGAGTCTGTGGTTATGAGACAATTGAGGAGATGAAAGAGGCTGTGACGAAGGTCCTTGACACGCTCACACACGAGGACTTCCATGGGGCCTTGCAGAAGTTGTTGGAACGGTACAACAAGTGCATTGCAGCCGGAGGAGATTACTTCGAAGTGGACTAGAGTCTCATGTGTGCACTATCAATAAAAGTGCCCCAACGAAAAAAGTCTGGAAACTTATTTAATGATCCTCATAGAACCAGAAATAAAATATTAATAAAATCATTTTAATGAACACAAAAACATGTATTGTCAATTGTGATGGGTTCAACATTTTACCAATTACTTGGCGTAAAACTAATGCTATGTAATTTTGCAGAACCTTGAACAGTATTAAACAAACGATCTGACCTTATTTCAAAATGTTGGCAAGGGTCTAAATTCCTGATATACCAATGGAAAATTGACATAACCAATTTATTTAATTCATTCACTTCATTTCATCATTTAATTTATTTTTCTTATCTTTATTTATTATTTATTATTAATTTGATTTATTTATTTTATTCTACTTTTTTTTTCATTTTATTTCATAATTTTTTTTCGAATGAATTAATTTATTTGATTTATCCTTTATCATTTGATTTTTATAATCGTTATAATTTTTTAAATAATTTTACACCTTTCCGTTTATTGTACAAAAGAAAACAATTTGAAGTTTTAATAGAGAAAACAAATTATGCGTTAACACGATGGTCTTGTTTATTGGTTTATCTAAAATCTTTTTTTCTTTTTCTTATTATATTTATTTTAATTTCTTTTATTAATTTTATGTATCTTATTTAATTCTATTCTTATTAAATTAATGTTAATTTTATTTTATTATAAACCATAAATTTATTAATCCATTTCATTTTTCATTTATAGTATATTATTTTATTTTCAATCTTAGCAATAATTTGATATATTTCATACAATTTGATTTTAAAATTTTATTGTACAAAAAAGTTAAAATTACTTCAATTGAGAACACAAATACATGTAATTACAGACAATACATATTGTCATAGCAACGGATTTACGAAGTGGTGTAATGTGGAAGAACCTAAAAATATTAGTACATTTTTTGTTTTTAATAGCTTTCGTTTTTTTCTTGGGTATCTGGTACTTTTTACTCGTAAAACTTTCGTTGTAAAGGGCTATCTAAATCTTTTAATATTTCAATATTTCCATTAGATGTTTTCTGTTCAGTGCTTTATTAATTTTTGCTAAATTGATATTAGTTTAAATATTCTTATTCAGTTATATATATGAAACAATTTTATGAAAGCTATTTTGCTTTAAAAAAATCCTCATATCGGCATATTGGTTAGAGCGTTCACCAATGGTCTGAGAGACTTGGCTTCAATTTCAGATAAAGTCATAGCAAAAATATAAAAAATGGTATTGGACGTCTCCTTGCTTAACACTCAGCATTATAAGGCACGGATCAAGGGCAAATAGAGCTTGCAAGAGCAAGGAGTGGAATCCTCCCTCTCACCTTGGTGTGATAGCTATTAAAAAGGGAACCATTCGGTCGGCCAACATACATATATATATATATATATATATATGTGTGTGTGTGTGTGTGTGTTTATATATATATATATATATATATATATATATATATATATATATACAATAGTTAATTAATTAATGAGTGGTATCTAAAAAAAAACATTTTTTATAAATAAAACACTGTGTTAGAATGCGTTTATAACAAAAATTATTTTAATCTTGTTAAAGTATTTGTTTTGAGGCTAGTTAAAATGGTGTCGAATAAAACAGAGGATTTTAGTTCTCTCATCAAATTTTGTAATGTCTGAGAAGTATGAGCCATGAAAAAAATTAGAGAAGAATAGTTGACGTGTACGGAAATATATTTTGGCAAAAGTAATGCTTACAAATGGGCTAAGCATGGATTTGTAACTATGAGCCTAAATTGAAAAGACAGTCCATAATGTGAAAACAATATCTTTCTAGTGAAGAAAAGTTCAGGACATAAAAGAAATTCATGCTGACTGTCTTTTAAGATAGAAAAGGACACCTCACAATAGATTTGCTAGGAAAAGATACAATTGTAAAAAATGTTTCCCATAGAATACTCCTTAGGCAATATTTACTTATTTATTGAATGTTCATCGCATACACACACACATATATATATATATATATATATATATATATATATATATATATATATATATATATATATATATATATATTCCAGTTATGAATGTTTTAAGTATGAAATAGTTTAGTTCAGGTTCACAAGATTTGAGTGTATCGATCACTGCACTAAAGTCACAATGAATTCCTTAAAAAGAAAATGTTCTAAGAGCAGATGAAGATTTCGCAATCATCTAAATTGGAACTCTTTATTATCTCTGTCTTGTTTCTTGAACAGTTAGATCATGTTTGGAATTATTTAGTCCAAATGTGCCAAGCATTAATTTCCGTCTGACGGTAAGGCTTCATTTCTGAATTCATGGTGAGAGTGGAGTTACTCTACTTTGTTTATACTGCCAGGTTCAATCTCCAATTTTGTAGAACCTTTTAGGGTCCAATCTATGGGTGAAATAAATATAAAAATAATTAGATCAGAATACCTTATTTCAAATAACCGTGTGCAAAATCTCCTTAGAAAGAAAACAAATTTGTAAATAATGGAAGCAATTAAGATCTAGACATAAAATGATCTCATATGGATCGACATGCCATTATAATCAATCAATCAACCAAATGCACCGAAACCAAAACATTTTCCATTGGTTTCGTCACCAAAGTTCACCTTTGATACTAAACAAAACCTAAGTAAGTGACCGTCTGGAAATTTATCGGATCATGTAAAGCACAATTGGACTTAGTATTTTGAAACCACTATGGTTTAATTCACGTTAGACAGGTGTGCTTCAGTGTTACTCAGACAGATGTATGTCTGCTTTACTCTCTCTCTCTCTCTCTCTCTCTCTCTCTCTCTCTCAAACACACACACACACGCACACACACACACATATATATATATATATATATATATATATATAATTTTCTTTTCTTTTTACATTGAAGAAGATGAAGTCAAAAGGATTGCAGATTTTCCTATGATAAAGAATCAACTTGATTTTCTCTCCTATTACCTTTCAAATATACGTAATTTTCCAAATTCAAAAAAAAAAAATCTGGTCCATAAGGTTTCAGATACGGAACTATATACCTATATTTCGAGTTCATTTAAAAGTAAATCAAAGTTCATGTAAATAGCGAAAAACAGAAATATTCTAAAGAAATATAGATTCTTTTCAAAAACTTGTTTGTTTAAATAGATCATAAAACATAATGTTCTCTATCTTCTTTTGAAGTAGATAACAAAATGATGTAAATGAAACGGAAGATAAATAAAAGAAAAATAATAAATGGGAATATTTTCCTATAATTGGAAGATTAAAAGGGAAAAATGATAATATAAACTTCATTGTTTCCACTTTATCTGGAAATTGTTTGACGCTCTATTCATACAGAAATCGTTTATTAGATTGAAGCGACTTTCTAATTTATCTTATAAATATAATTAAGACAGCAATAGTCTTGTTTTGAATCTAACTAGCACTAATATTCAATCAGACTTTGTCATACAATCGGGTTCTTTTCATTTAGTAGAAGACAAAAGTTTTGTATCCATTTTAAAGAAAAGCTACAAAATGCTACACTACATAAAAACATAATAATTGAACGTAAATTTTAAAAGAAAAGGTCCAGTAACAAACTACAAGCTTATTTATGTATGTACTGGCTATTTGCATAGGATCAGTGTGTAGTATCTGTGCGCCCAGCAAAGTTCCAAGCTATTGCACTCTGGCATTTCTGCCTATTATTGTGTTTGGTTCCCCGGGATACCAACAGGGACTGGGTTCTAAAACCTAGTTCTTCTGAATAGTGTTCTTGCCTTCTGGCACAATTCAGATGAAAACGATGTAAGTTTAGTCTTAAGGCAGCATATCGATACTGCACTAAAAAAAGAGGGTCGGATTGATCTTTACCCAGTAATCAAGGCATATATTATGCTGACTATTCCCAGAAGAATGACAAGACCCCTTTAAAAAGTGTCCTGATACTAAACTCCATCTGATGGTAAGGTTTCACTTATGAAAATCTGGGGAATATGGAGCACTTCATCATTAACATTAATCTCAACATTCATTCTTGTTCGGATGGTAGCACCTATTAGAGTCTGATCTTTGGCTCAAATATTTTTACTTGAAAATTATTCATTTTCGGCAGAAATACTTTATGCTATACTCGTGTATATTATTTGTATTAAGACAAGTTACTTAAAGCAAAAATTGTTTATTCAGGATTATTATTATATACTTGAAACCATATAACAGTGTACAAACAAATTATAATTATTTCATTCCTTGTGAACTTTTAACGCCATCGTCTGCTAGGGGTCTTTCTTTAGTATTTGAGTGGCAACAAGTCTTCACAGGTTTTCAGTACGCTTCTGTGTATTCCGGCTGATCTCAATAATGCAGGAGTCTGAATTGACCTCTCTTCTTCCTCTGATTTCCAATTATTATTATTATCATTATTATTATTATTTAATCAAACAGGTGACATTTCAACAATAGACGGAACTTCTCTGAAACTGGTAGATAAGTTCACCTACCAAGGAAGCAGTGTCTCATCAATCGAAAAAGACATCGACACGCAGCTAACGAAGGTATGGACAGCTATCGATAAGCAATCGATCATAAGGAAGTCAGACCTGACCGAAAAATGAAATGCAGTTTCTTCCCAGCTGCGGTCGTATCGATACTGCTATAGGGATGCACTACTTGGAGGCTAACAAAACGGCTGGAGAAAAAGATAGACGGTAATTACACAAGAATGCTGCGAGCAATATTGAACAAGTCCTGGAGGCAACACCCCACAAAGCACCAACTATACGGCCACCTACCCTCCGTCACGAAAACTATCCAAGTTAGACGAACCAGATATGCAGGGCACTGCTGGAGAAGCAGGGAAGAGCTCATAAGTAATGTACTTCTATGGACCCCCACATATGGCCGTTCAATAGCAGGACGACCAGCTCGAACATACATATAGCAGCTCTGTGAGGAAACGGGTTATAGCCCTGAAGACCTGCCAGAAGCGATGAACGATAGAGAGAAGTGGGGAGAGAGGGTCATGGATATGCGTGCTTTTCTATTTTATCATTAACTTTTTTATTCGTTGGGAGTTTTTAACATCATCGTTACCTGATGGTTTTCCGCTGGAGTTTGAGTGACAGCAAATTTCTCCAAGTCTCCAGGACTCTTATCAATATTCTGGCCGATCTCAATAATGTTGTAGTTTTGTCCGTCTCCACCCGTCCCGATATTTCCAAGTCCTCCAATTCTTGTACAAATCCTTTGGTAACTGTACTAAAAGCACCAATTACAATTGGTATAATCGTCACTTTCATGTTCTACATTTTTTTCAATTCCCTTTCAAAGTCCAGGTAGTTATCCTTCTTTTCGCATTCTTTCAATTTTACTCTGTGGTCCGCCGGGACAGCGAAGTCCACAATTCTGCAAGGTCTCTCTTTTTTTATTATTATTATTATAAGGTCTGGTCGTCCGGCCGAGATCAGGTGATCAGTTTGTATCTCAAAATCTCATTGCTGTTTGTGAATTTCATTCCCCAGGACAAATTCTGGGTTGCGCATATACCATTTGTTTGTATGGTCAAACTTCAATTTCTGCACAATTAACAATGGATCACCTTTCCCACCCAGTCGTGCCTAGTCTTATTCTCTTTCAATGCTAGCTTGCTGCATTCGCTTATGTAATTGATCGTTTCGTCTCTATCACCACAAACCTACATCTGCTGTTTTTTGCGTCTTACCTATTCTCGCTTTGTTATGGTTAGTCCGTGTGGCGTTGTTTTGAGCTGCTATCAGGAGAGATACTGTTTCTCTCTTAAGGTTTCCTTTTCTAAGCGACATCCCTGTTTTCCCGTGTGAGATGTTGTTTATTAATCGTTTAAAACCTCCATGTTATTATTATTATTATAAATAATTAGTTGAAATCATATAATTCTTAGTATTACGTAGGAATATTCGAAGCCATGCAACTGTGTGCATATTATTTGTATTGGACTGGAATGCTCGTTATGATATAACAGTAAGGAAAAAAAAATGTTAAGAGTCAACCACAAAAAGTGTAAATATAAACCGATAACCAGCCTAATTTTTAACCTTTGGTATAAAATAAATTTCGACAGTTTTCGACGTCGTTACTATCACTGAACCAATTGTTCTGATTCCTTTGTGACACTTGTCACTGAGATTAAGCAATACGCATTGGTGTAGGCCCCACGTTAAACTACGTGATGTACTGTATCCTCAAAGACAGTTAACTTTTGGAGCAGATATTTGTGCCTGAATAGACAGAAATCTGTTCTTTTATTTCTTAAAAACAACATTTTAGAATTACAAATTTCCTTACAAAGAAATGAAATATAAGAGAAAAAACTTAAATAATCCAAAGGTTATTTCAATCCTATTTTTTTAAGATACTCAATTATCCACGAATACAGATACTGCACTCTGCTCCTCATTACATTTGATATTTTGGTTGAGGCTCATATATAGCACATCCTCATTCGAGCAAATGTAATGTATAGAAGAACAAATAAACTATAAAAGAAATAGAAAATGTTATGATGTCCATTATACAAATAGATTTTATGACGAGCTTTACTGTATCGAATAGTTGCTTTTTATACTAACAATGGATCAATACACTTTACATTATTACTATCAATAGTTTGATTCCATATTATTATTGCTTCTTCTTATCAACATTCAGGATCAATACAATATTTATTATAACTCGTATTACTACATATATAAAGAACACACACACACACATATATGTATATATATGTGTGTGTGTGTATGTGTGTGTGTGTGTGTATGTGTTGCGTTTATTTAAAAACAAGAGCTAAATACCAACTACTCCACTACATAAAACTGAAATGATTCATCATTATAATAATATGTATCTATGTAGGATTTGACTGTTTTGACACGCTATTGAACATAAGGAAATCGGAAATCTAATGAGACATATGCGAGGGAGATATGCTTTCACCATGGCAATGTGTAATAGCAATGATGCAACTCAGATCCTTAGAAAAACACTGGGGACAAAAAATTAAAAAAATGACAAGAAAAGATTAACCGCCTTAATTACATGGACGACAGTTCCCCAAAATTTTAAAAGAATAAGAAACTCTAATCGAAACAATAAGAATTTAGAGACAGGACATAGAAAAGGAAGTTTGCAGAGAAAAATGTACCACGCACATAATGAAGAGTATAAAAAGTCAAATAACAAAAGGAACAGAACTGGAAAATCAGGAAAGAATCAGAACGCTCGGAGAAAAGGAATATTACAAGTGCTTGAAAATATTAGAAGCAGTCACCATCAAAAAAGTGACTGAAACATCACATAGCCAAACACTACATCATCATCATCTTGTCGTGCTGGTAGCACGGATATCCCTGACCCTCTCTCGCCATTTTTCCCTATCGTTCATCGCCTCCGGCAGGTCTTCTGGGCAACATCCTGTATCCTCACATAGCTGCTGAATGTATGTTCGTGCTGGTCGTCCTGCTTTTGCACGGCCATGTGTGGGGATCCATAAGAGTACATCACTTATGAGTTCGTCCCTGCTTCTCCAGCAGTGTCCTGCATGTCTGGTTCGTCTAACCTGAATAGTTTTCGTGATAGTAGGCACGTGGCCGTACAGTTGGTGTCTTGTGGGGTGTTGCCACCAGGACTTGTTCAAGATTGCTCGCAGCATTCTTGTGTAATTGCCGTCTAGCTTCTTCTCCAGCCGTTTTGTTAGAGTCCATGTAGTGCATCCATATAGCAGTATCGATACGACCGCTGCCTGGAAGAAACTGCGTTTCATTTTATCGGTTAGGTCTGATTTCCATATAATCGATAGCCTATTGATAGCTGTCCATGCTCTCGTTGACCTCGTGTCGATGTCCTTTTCCGTTGATGCGACGCTGCTTCTTAGGTAAGTGAATTTGTCTACTAGTTTAAGAGGGGTTCCGTCTAGAGTGAAGATGTCCCCCGTTTGATCATAGCACATATATTCCGTTTTGTGTGCATTGACATAGAGGCCTATACCTGCGGCTGCTTGTTCCAAACTATGCTGTCGTGTTTCGGCTTAGTTGGGTGTATTTGCCAGTATCGCAATGTCATCGGCGTAGTCGGCGTCGGTAATTGTTTTTGCGGGGTATCTTCTGCTTCTTTTCTTTGTCAGTTCAAAGCCGTTATCTCTGATTTTGTCAATCGATGTTCTAAGTACGTAGTCTAGACAAATGATAAGGAGGTATGGAGCTAGCGTGTCCCCTTGTAGTACTCCTGCTACAATGTCGAAGTATTCTGTGTCTCCATCTGGTGATCGTACTTTTACTATGGTTTCTATAGAGAATCCTTATTGCTGCCACGGTTTCTTTAGGTATGCCGTATGCTAGTAGGATTTGTTCCATCTTTCCTCTGTGAATGGAGTCGAAGGCCTTGGTAAAGTGGACAAATATTAATGTCGCTTGTAGGCTTTTTGGCCGTACCCCTTCAAGGATTCTACGGAAGAAACACTATCGTAATAAGAAAATGAATGTAGAAATCAAAGAGAATTATGGCGAAAAAAAAACCACATTACTATCTCTCAGGAACCAAAACTTGAAAAAGTCAAAGCAGAAACTGAAAACTGATAAATGAATTATAAGTATTTATCTCAACGAACAAGATCACGGAATTAAATTGACTAATCTATGAAGAAGAAAAATTAATCTATGATAAAATTGCTGTTCTTCTAAAGAACACGAATAGTAATTCAAAAAAATGATGGGAAATAAGACTGAAAACACAGGTAAGAACTGTATGACAATAAGCAAAAATGCCAAGACAGAGGAAAAACGCTGGAGTATGCTTGAATGAAAAGAGAAAAGCAAGACAACCATTTAAATAAAAACACAAATCAAGGATACAAATCAGAAGATACTAGCAAAAGATGGAAGACTAAATAGATTATGAGACAGTATCAAACAATGTAGACAAAACAAGACATTCCAACACAACGAAAGAAAATTCAAGTAGAGGATGAATGCACGAAGACATACCAACCAACAGATGAAAGGAAGAAAAACAATTTCAGGAAGGAAGTGAACATAACAGACAAAAGCGAATAGATAACAACATGGAAAAAGAAATAGAAGGACTCAAAGAAGGATTTAAGGCGACAATATACATCGATTCACTCAGAGTATCACGCAAAAATGTAGCAAATTGGAAAACAACAATTCGTTATGGTTTAAAACATTTACTTCCATTCACGACAGATTATAAAAATGAAAAGATGCTTAGAAGAAACAAAATACCTGAATGGATGACCAAATCAAAGACCACCCTGATCCAAAACGACCACCCCCCAAAAAAAGAACAACTCCCAACGACTTCAGACGCCTATTGAAGATGAGGAAAATTCTAACAATACAAATTAGGGAGGAGATTTAAAATTAGCGATAAGCCGCGAACTGTTCCCCGAAGAAATGTATTGCTGGGATATAGAGATGAAAAATAGCATAGAAAAATGTTAACAGTAAGAAATGGAAAGGAGTCGAACCACCAAATAAAAAATAATCAGAGCGTTCGGACAAAAGTATATTTAAAGATACTTGAGAATATTGGAAGCGGACACAATAAAAAAGCCGAGATACGAGAAAAAATTAAAAAGAATATCTCAGGAGAACGAAAAAACTACTCGAAACCAAACTATATAGCAGAAATGTCATCAAAGGGATAAACACCTGGGTTGTCCCCCCTTGTAAAATACTCAGGACCATTTTGGAAGTGGAAGAGGAAAGAACTTCAACAAATGAACACGATGACAATAAAACTAAAGACGATCTATAAGGCTTCTATGAGATGACATAAACAGGAATGAAAAAAAAAGATGACGAGGTCTCGCCAGTATTGAAGATAGCCTTGATTCATTGATACGAAGACACGAAAACTACATAAGAAAGAGCAAAGAAAGGCTAATTACAGCGACCAGAAACAGCACAGGGAACATAGTGATTAACAATGATCAACAGGAAAACAAAAATGGTTGAAAAAAACTGTATGGATATTCTAAGCAACAAATAAGCAATATCTCATATGGGAAGACTTGATCATGGCTTAGAAAAGGGAAACCTTAAGAGAGAAACTGAATATCTTCTAATAGCAACACAAAACGACGGAATTTAAATCAAAAATCGGTAAGACAGAAAAATAGCTAATGTAAGTTACATGGTAACGAAACGATTAATCACATAATAAGCGAATGCAACAAGTTAGCTCAAAATAGTATAAAACTAGACACAACTGGGTGGGTAACTGTGCAAGAAATTGAAATTTTACCATATGAACGAGTAGTTTATGCACAACCCGAAATCCGTCCTACAGAAGGAGACGCACAATGTTCTCAGGGATTTTGAGATAAAAACAGATCACCTAATCCTGACCAGACGACCAGACGTAGAGATAATCAACAAAAAAAGAATCTGCCAAATAGTGGACTTTACCGTCTCGGCAGAGTAAAATTAAAAGAAAGCGAAAAGAGAAATAAGTACTTAGACTTTGAGAACTAAAAAAACTATTGAAAATGAAGGTGACGATGATACTAATTGTAATTGGTGCTCTTGGACAATCCACAAAGGACTGGTAAAAGGAAATAAAGACTTGAAATAAGAAGGCACATTGAAACCATCCAGAATAAAGTGATAACATCGGCTCGAATACTGAGAAGAGTCCTGGAGACTTAAACTAGTGAAAAACCATTAGCTAATGCATTCATGAAACATTCACAAAAGAGAGAAGTAATAATAATAAAGGTCAAAATTGCTTCATTTTTATAAAGGGTAAAAATATTTATATTTCCCGATCCAAAACTTTTATTGACGATAAGTGTCTCGTCAAATTATTTCTAATTCGTATTATTTTGGCTATGAGTTTTCCCCAACGCATTTTGCTAATGAATTTAATCTTTCTCGATTAATAATTCTGTTTCATTAATGCTATCAAACTTTATTTGAATTATTAATGGAAAAGCCCTTCAGTTACTCTTTAGAGCTACATTTAATTTATATTTGATTTTGATTTTCAAATTTGTCCTTTACAGAAAAATCAAAGTTTAATTAGAATTGCTGAGAAGAGTGGAATTTATATTGAATGATCCTTCTTAACTGAGTCAATCGTTCAAACGAGCAAACTACAAACAAACTAATAAAATAAGAGATCAATCGAAAAATACTTTTTTTGTAGATTTTAGAAGTAATTGGACCTAATGATTCTACGTAGGACAGACAAAATTTTGATGTGCTAATGTTGTAAATCAATATTTACCATTCTCTTTATTCTCGGGGACGACAGTCAAATAAATTCGACTATCTGAGACTCAGATTTAATAACTAGCTGACATAGATAAAAACATAACAAAAGACAAATAGATCCCTAAAGAAGCTGAATTTTTTATTTCATTCGGGACATAGGCATATGTAATGAAGAAGATAGTCTAGAGGTAATATGCGAAAAGATTGCTCCTTTATTTTGTCGTCAAACAGGCTGAGATTTTGAATGGTTGCATTTACTCAACAGCGTCATGACGCGAAGAATGTGACAAGGTCAATTTTTAAGCGGAGTAAAAATGGTTTGAATTCAGTCTTTCTTCTCCCAGACTGAAGTCTGCCTTATTATTTACTCTTAGCTCGGAGAGGAATAGATGGATTCATTCCTTTCCCAAGGAAGTGAAACCCATGCAACTTCATCAAATATTTAAACTCGGGTTGCTCATTACATTTTTTCCCATGATAAGGACTTTAGATATAGCTCTCTCTTTCTTTCTCTCTCTCCCTCTCTCTCTCTCTCTCTCACATACACACACACACACACACACACACAAATACAAAAGATATAAGTAATGGTATCACCTAATATATCAGTTGGAACCCTATAAATTTTACCACATTTTTGTTTTATATTTTCCTTTGCGGAACCGGATAGGATAGTCCACAGAATTCGCGAATATTATTTCCTTATTTAGAGGAAGTTACTAATTGTAGTTGATATCATTTTCTTATCAATATCTAAGATGAAATAAATGAATAAATTTTAACTTTCTTTGCTTTTCAACCAATATATTTTTCCAAAAGTAACATTCTCTCATACTTTAAAGAATTGCATGCCTTATTATCGTGGGAACCCCTTTTAGCGGCAGCATTTTAATCAGAAAAGCTCATTCAACTAGTAAATAAAGAGTTGACTATTAAGAAGAAGAAGAAGAGAGCATAAAACCACTTAAAATCTTTGTAGAAATGAAACCTCATCGACCGTGGAAGAATGGATTTTATTAAAAGGCGAGGAATTGAATACCTAACATCACATGTAGGATTTATTAAATAAAGCTTTCGAAATTTCCATTTATATATGATGATAGTATATATTAATGCACAGCAAATACTAAAGAGAAATAAAAAGTCGCGAAGATATCAACAGAGCATTTAGTTTGCATATATATATATAGATATATATATATATGTGTGTGTGTGTGTGTGTGTGTGTGTGTGTGTGTGGGCATAATTTAAATTGATGAGTTTTTTTTCAAACGTGTGACGTTAAATTGAGTTTTTAAATTATTTTCAAACTGAAATTGTCATTTTAATATTGTCACCAGTTCGTTTATGTTCCGTGCATGTGTCTTATTAATCTATTATTGAAAGAAATAGAAAATGTTATTTTTACGTAATCATTATAATATCAAATCAAACTGGATAGTTCACTAGCCTATGAATGAATGAAATTCATCATCTATTTATTTATGAAATAGGAAGAAAGAAACGGCAAGAGACTTTATAGTTCATGTGACCTGGTAACACTACAAAATAATGAGAATATTCGTCGTTATGGTGAAACGAGGCATTATTAGTTATTTGCATGTCAGCTTTTTTAAATACACAAACAGACACAAATACGTGCAATGTGTTAACAACTTGGTCTCACGACTGAATAATGAAAAATGACATTAAAATACCATATTTTTGCATTTGCAGCATAATTCTCAAACTTTGATTTAATTTTTGTCAATTGAAAAACGTATACATACGCTAAAATGAATATATTTCTGTATTTTTAAATACGGTTGACTAATAAGTAACATCTGCTCACGCGTAGAGTCGGTAATAGCGGAAAGAGAAACACGTTTGTGCATGTATTCTCTGGTAGATAAATTCATGTTCAAGCCTGCTTAGTGTCAATTCGCTGACTGGGATGACACTGACAAATAGCAAACGAATCAAGTATAAAGCACCAATCGGAATCTTAGACACTTGACGTTTGCACGACAATCGAAAATCGCAGATGTATGAAAGAAATCTATGGAAATGTTTTGATGTGAAAAATGTATGAATAAGACTTAAAATGAAAATATCTTGCCTCCAACCAACGCAAAACTGCATGGTTGAAGAGAAACAGAGAAAAGTGTTAAAAACTTGCACAACCTATTTAAAATCCTGACATTGATACCATCTGTTGCTCCCGAAACTAAATTTCTATGTTTAATCATATTAAATCTAAACCAGTAATTTTGTGGGGTTCAACCACGTGACTTAGTTGCTAAAGCGATAGATTGCGATATCATAGTAAGAGAATTCGATCTCCAGTCACGATAATAGATTCGCTTTCGGACTAATAATCATCATCTTGTGACATCAGCACGGATATCCCTGACCCTCTCTCGCCACTCCTCCCTATCGTTCATCTCTTCCGGCAGGTCCTTAGGTCTACACCCGTATCCTCATAGAGCTGCCGTATGAAGGCTCGAAGTGGTCACCATAATTTTGCTCGGCCATGTGAAAGGGTCCATAGGAGTACATCACTTATGAGCTCGTTCCTACTTCTCCAGCAGTGTCCTGCATGTCTGGTTCGTCTAACTTTGATAGTTTTCGTGATGGGTGTTAGGTGGCTGTATAGCTGCTACTTTGTCGGTTGTTGCCTCCTGGACTTGTTCAATATTGCTCGCAGCATTCTTGTCTAGTTGCCGTCAACCTTTTTCTCCAGCCGTTTAGTTAGCGTCCATGTAGCAGTATCAACACGATTGCTGCTTGGAAGAAATTGTTTCATTTTATCGGTCAGGTCTGACTTCCATATGACCGATAGCTATTGTTAGCTGTCCACGCCTTTGTTAGTCGCGTGTCGGTGTCTGTCTCGGTTAATGAGACACAGCTTCCTAAGTAGATGAACTTATGCTATTCTTTTACAAAGATGGATTTGGTATAAATAAACCACAAATTTAGATATACTATCAAACAAAGAAACTGAACCGAATATGAAATGTTCTTTATAGACGGAAATAAAAATGGTGATTGAACATGTGGAAAAATATGTAATACTAAATAATTACTAGGCAGATTAATCAATTTGTAATTAAAAGGACAAAAACGAATTCTACATCATTTTAATATCATTTTTATTGTTCTATCAGCTGTAAGACTAGTTTTATAAGACAAGATACTTTATTTATCAAACTTCGAACGTAATTTGCAATGAGAACTGCTTGATAAACACAATTCTTTATTTTTATGAACACCAAATTATGGAATATGGGGCATTATCGTTATCAGTGGCCCTATGTTTATATCTCTGGTAAATTCTATAGTTCTATCGGCTCTAAAACGTGTTTTATTGGACTGGATACCTTAATACTATTTACCAACCCTTCCGCTCGGGCAGGATATGACACAAGGTCAATTTTTAAGCGGAGTTTAACAGGTTTCAATTCAGAGTTTTTCCTTCTCCTAGACTGGATACCTTAATTATCCATCAAACTTTGTAGATGATTCACGATGAGAATTGCATCGTAAACTCATATTTATATTTTCATGTATACAAACCAAATTCTTTATCCAATATTGTTGCAAGTGGTGGTTCTTCATGAATATCCCAATTGGAGATATGTCTTAGAGTCCTCATAACAATCTGGAAAAGAAAAGTTGATCCATAGTATATCCATACTGATATTTCCCAAGTGGTGTAATAGTTTGAAATAGTTTTTCTTGGGTATCACCCACCTTTTTACACACAATGAACTAGTCCATCTGCCATATATAGCAGTAGCTACTAATACCAGGGCAGACTAGAACGTTTATTTTCTTGTGTTGCTAAAATTACTATTGACGAGTAAGTGTTATTTTGATTGTTAAAGTTGTTCTTGTTTTTAAAAAATATTGTTATTTGTTGGAATTTTTGAAACCCGTTTGTTATTGTTTTGAACTGTTATCGTTGACTGCCCCTCCCCCAAACAATTGTTATTTTGTTTGTTGAGGGGGGTCAACTCCTGTTAACTTTTGTGGGAAAAAAAAAACAAACCAAAACACGACTCATCTTTTTCATCTCCAACATCGTCTCATTTTCTCAAGAACATTCGTTATTTTTTCTCGCCAAGTTGCCTTAAAAAGCAACTATGGCAGAATCATCCGATTCGACATCGGACATATTTGATGGCCTAAGCCCCCCCCCTCAAAGCCGGAAGACAGAGGGCCAGTACCCTCACAGTCATCTACCCCGGCCAGTACAATACAACCGGCTCAAAAAGTACCATCCATACAAGCCTCTTGGACAGAAAAAATAACCCAAAAGAAATGCCCTAAAAACTATGTCCAAATTCGGGAAAAATATGAAAAATATTTTCAAGGGAATAGAATACTCCCTATTCCCGAATTAGTCCAAGAGGTCCAGCCCAAGAAAATATCTTTTGTTATTACAGACTTAAAAACCAGAAGGCTGGCTGGTATAAAGAAAGAATGTTTTGAAGAGTTACTGAAAGGAGCAGGCATCCCTGCAAAATATTATTGCAGACGAAGCTTTTCAACTTGGGATGTGCTGTTGCCTACGGAAGAACTAGCAAAGAAACTGGCCGGGGATAATATTTCATCCAAGTACTTTCGGCTTCAGCCCGAGTATCTGGGAAGAAGGCGAATAAAGATCACCGTGTGTAATGTCCCGATTGAATTAAATGAGGAGGTGTTGGCTGCATTTCTGAGTAACTATGGGGACATCGAAGATGCAGCCAAAGCAAAATCACCAAGCGGGACTGCGCACGGTGATTATTTGTTCACCATTTGCATGGACAGAGGGGGGTTTATGGCTATACCCCACACCATGGAATATGAGAGCCAGACAATGACGGTAGTCGTGGAGGGTAGGAAGCCCCAGTATTGGAACTGCAAACAACTGGGGCACTTCTCTAAATCCTGCCCTCAAAAAACCAACACGACGACAAAAACAAATGCTACGGCCTTAACTGCAAAAGCAGCAGCAGCAACAACGAATACAATGACGAAGCCAACAGGTGAAAGCCCCAAACAAGACACTGGGGACCACCCCGACAAAGAACAGGGGTGGACCCAAGTACAAAGGGGCGAAAAAAAAAAGAAGAGCCCAGTCAAAACATCGGATAGTGAGGCACCAATAGCAGCCACTAGTGCTGATACTGTAACTACTGTTACTACTACAACAACGAAAAAAGCAGCAGCAGCATCATCGTCTACTACAGCAAAGAAAATCAAAGAAAAAACTAAAGAAAAAACTAAAGAAAAAACTAAAGAAATTGAAGCGATGGATTACTCCATAAATTTAAAAAGACGTAGGGATAGTGGGGACTCAATAACTGAGGAAGGGGGAAAAAAAACATATAAAAAAGCCACCCCAAGTAAAAGCAAAACAATCCCAAACACCCTCTTCGCCCCAACCAAAGGGAGAGAAAAACATTCGACTAACTCAAATCATCCCTCCCCAACAAAGTACCCCAGCACACCTCTCAGACTTCCCACTTTCCCCTAAAACTCCCTCACTCTCACCTATCACAACCCCCAACTTACTCCTTCGTTCCCAGTCGGCGACAAGAGAATCAACGCCATCAGCATCATCATTATCATCATCCAGTGTACAAAAGCAGTGGTCACGGTCGATTTCAAACGAAATTCGCCGTGCACTGACTGCATATCATTTTTGTGAAGACATACTTCAGCCCCAGAATTTAGACCACGTGGTCAAAAAATCCTTGAAACCACTACTGTCATTAAGGAGTGTGGACAAGATGGATATCACAAACCCTTACTTATTCAAGGACGCACCAATGTTAACCACATTCGTCCGTACGGCTGGCAATCGGACTAAAGAGCTCTGGCAATTTATCGACGATGCCAGTCGGGCGGACGTAATGTTGGCGGACACAAAAAACTCCATGTTAAGAAAAATGCTTCCCTTTTGTGCGGGCAGGGTCCCGATTTTAGTTCACTCGTCCTTCTATAGGTCCCTAATATTGCGGTATCCCGTGGATGTCGGGGGAATTACCAGGGATGACCGAGTAAGTACTGAGCTCGGCACCGGATCCCTGCGTCAGGCCGTCGGCATCCTCACCCCGAAGGATTTCCGGCCCGTAGTCGACGATGAGTAAGGTAAGTGGGATTGATGGCTCTAAACCTTGCTACTTTGAATGTGAGGGGATTGAGGGATCCGGGCAAGTGTACGCGCTTGTTTGGTGAACTTAAAACCCTTTGTGTAGAAGTTGCTGCAGTGCAGGAAACCCACTTCACTTGCGGTGCCGACTGTCGTGTGCTGGAAAGCGATTTTAACGTTTTCTCAGCGCACGGCAGCCGTACTAGCGTTGGGGTTTCTTTGCTAGTTGGACGCAGCCTTGATGCTGATGTTGACGTTGTTTTTGCAGGTGACGGGGGCCGACTGGTTGTGGCCGATGTTGCCATGAAAAGTTTCAAGTTTCATCTGGTTGCGGTTTATGCGGTTTTAATGGGTGATTGGAATGCGATCCTTGATCCCAAGATAGATAAGGTCGGGCGGGGAGCTATGCTTGTGGGAAGGTGTGAAAGCAGCCTTACCGGCCTCATGACTCGTCATGACCTCGTCGACAGGTTTCGTCTGGATCACCCAGGGCGGGAGATGTGGACGTGGCTAGATAGTTCGCCCTCTGCCAAAGTAGCTTCCTACTTGGACAGAGTGTTAGTGAGACGAGCTGACATTGATTTTGTTAGTTGTCCCACGTTCCACTTGATAGCGTTGACTGACCATAAACTTGTGGAGAGGGTTTCCTTTTTTCGTCGGTTGGCACCGTTCCTGGAGTCAGTCTACGGTTAGCAAATAGGGCTAGTCTGGCCGGTTACTGGAAGTTCAATACCTCCTTACTTGAGATACGGGTCTTCTGGGATCGGATGGAATCCCTAATTCAGCGGGCGTTAGTGGGGGCGGTTACCGGGAATAGGTGGTGGGGATCTCTTAAACATAGGATTAGAGATTTCGCTACCAAGTACAGTCGACAGCTCAACTTAGATAGGACCAAGGAAGCGAAATCTATAGACGATAGACTTTCCCGGGCGGTGGCTGGGGGGACTCCCTAAACGTAGAGGTATCTAGGGGGGACCTTGAGCGCGAGAGTAGCGAGCGCTACAAGGGATACGTAGTTAGATCTAGGTTAAAGAGAGTTCTCAACGATGCTGTGAAAACGAACGCGACTGCGCGTGAAGGAGAAGTGCGAAGGTTCCCCGATCGGTATATCGGTTCTGTCAAGGCCCCGGATGGGCGACTGCTGTGATCGGGTCGCGAGATTCGTGACGCCTTTCGGGCGCACTTTCGGGATCGCTTTGCCTGCTGTACTGATCTCCCGCTCCGGGTGTTTCGTAGCTATCTTGCCGACTTCCCCCACCTTGGGGTGGCTGAAGCGGCTAGCTGCGAGGGTGTGGTAACTGAATGCGAAGTCCGTGACGCATTGAAGCAGGTCGGCCTCAACAAGTCGCCGGGACTTGATGGTTTGCCCTACGAAGTGTACTTGAGGATGTCGCACATGTTTGTGCCTATTCTGACGGATATGTTCAACCATTGGTTCGCCCAGGGAGCCATCCCTGGTAGCGTTACCAAGGGCGTGATCACATTGCTGAAGAATGGTGGCAGGCATGTTTGGAAGGGCTTAGATGATTACAAGCCCATAACTCTGCTTAACACCGAGTTAAAGATTTTGGCCTGGGTCTTAGCGAATCGTTTACAGCTTGTCATTAGCGATCTGATCGGTTCTGAGCAGACCTTTGCTGTGAAGGGAAGATCGATCCAGGACAACCTGCACTTGATTCGCGAGGTCCTAGAGGGTATAGAAGACGGCACCGAGGCCGCGCTGATCACTTTAGATCAGTCCAAGGCCTTCGATAGGGTTGACCATCGGTTTTTGGCGACTGTTTTGGAGACTGCCGGATTCAAACCGGAGTTCCGCAGATGGATTAGCATGATGTACCACAACCCTCAGGTAGTGGTGCAGGTGAACGGAAGGCGTTCGAGGGTGTTCGCAGTCGAGCGTTCCGTCCGGCAGGGCTGCCTGTTGTCTCCTCTCCTCTATGTCCTAGCTTTGGAGCCCCTGCTCCGTATGCTTAGGGATAGGACGACAAATCCGGCCCTGCACGGTGTCCCTTTTGCTGGCCCACTTACCGCAAGGGTGTCCGCGTTCGCCGATGTTATCCCAGATTTTGTATCCCACCGCCTGGATATAAAGGCTGTGAAGAAGGCGGTTAGCGAGTACGAGCGGATTGCAAGAACCAAGGTCAATTTTGACAAAAGTGAAGGTTTGCGGCTCTTCCAGGGCTCTTCCGCTGGAGTGACGGACCCGTCCGCATCCTCGGGGTGTGGTTCGGGCCCGACCTACAACTGGAGCGAAATTGGTCGGAAATACAAGCCAAGGTGAATGCTCAGGTGGGAATCTGGCTTTCAAGGAGGTTGTCCTTAAAGGGCAGGGCGGGGGCGTGCGCCGTGTACGTCTTCCCCTTGATCCTTTACCGATTGGCTGTACTTCCTCTGCCTAAGGTAAATCGGTTGGCGCTGCAACGATCCCTTTCCAGATTGCTCTGGGGAGGTGCAAGGCCGATGGTCCGTAGGCAGGTCTGTATCCAACGTACACGCAACGGGGGTCTAGGTATGCCTGATCTGGAGAGCCACTGGCTTGCTGAAAGACTTGTATACTTGGGCAGAGCCTTGACGGGGGACGCAGTGTGGAGACTAAAGCGGAGCCGGACTTTTCCTCGCCTAAAATCAGACCCAAAGGCTGAAGGTCGACGTAGGCCTTTGGGCGAAACACTGTTTATCCGCAAGTGCTGAACGGCCCTTCGTAAACTTCTTGGGTCCAGTGACCTTTCACGGCCTCGAAAAGAACTATATCGGGAGCTAGTGGTGGGTTCCGCTTCTGATGCTCTCAGCGAGCGGCGTGGCTGGACGACGGAGGAGATCCACTCTCATTGGAATTGGGCGCCAGGATCGAGCTTCTTGAACAACTCCGAGTTCTCGCTCACCTGGAGACTTGTGCGAAATGCGTTACCCCTTGTCGGCTTGAACTACAAGGTGGGCCTGGCAGACATGCCCGATTGCTCTTGCTGCGGCAGTGTCTTGGAAGAAACGGCTGAGCACGCCTTCTACTACAGCGAGTGAGTTCGTCCGTTTTGGGATCACGTCGGCGAGTGGACGGCTCGCATCGGGCCCAGACAGCTCGTGCTGCTCGACGTTGGTTACGTCGTGGACAACGTTCTTCCTCCGTTTCAGGGTTAGAAGCGTGTGGTGTTTCTCGCGATCCTAGCTGTAGCTAGAATGATGGTGTGGACGACGCGAAACAAGGGATTGTATGACGATGCAAACTTTTCTCATCGTGATCTGGTTTTGTATTTTCGGCATCAGCTGAGGGTCAAAATCAGATGCGATAGAAAACGCTTGGATCGCATAAAATTCAGCAAAATGTGGGTGAATGCAGCGAGCCTGGTCGTGCAAAAGGGGGCAATGTTGGAGTCATCCATCCCTCCCCTGCCGACTCATGGCGTCTACGGTACGGGTCCTTAGGGACCCCACCCCTGGTGAGTAGAACTGTTCCCTTTTTCTTTTGGTACCCAGGTACCAAGTTAGCAGTGTGTTGTGAGGCATTGTTCCCGTCATCTAGTTGTTAGTTCTCAAGATCTTCCCAATCCCCATTATTTTTTCTTGTACCTTAACCCGTGTCCCAGTCCACGTTTACTGAAGATCTTGAACACTCATATGTATATATATATAAATCATATGACCCGCTTGTATCCACCCATTCCGCGCCCGACCCTTTATTTCTTTTACCCCTGTAGATTAGGATCCCTGTCCCACCTAGGGTAGGTCCGGCTTGTTTTCGGTTCTTTTCGCCCCGGAAAACAGTCGACCTCCGATTTTAGAAACGGAGGGATGGGAGGGCAACCAAATGGGGATTTTATCCTTGTTTTTCGTTTATTTCGGGTTTTTTCTCCCATTCCCATCACAATCATTGTATATAAATCATGAATAAAAATCATCCATCACTTTTCGGGTTTTAAGTAGGATTTCTCATAGAGTACATGTGGTATTTTGGTGATTGCTGCGCATATGGCGACGGATGAATGGTTATATATTGTATTGCTGAATGGGTCGGCGAATGTGGCTAGCTAGGTCCCGTAGAACATATAGAAAACATGACCGCTCCTTTCCCCTCCCCCAAAAACTTGAGGCCTTGTGCCTACCATTTATTTTAAATGGAAATAAAGCAGACTAGAAGGTGAAGAGCAGCTTCTTATAGGAAAAGTATTAGAGTGTTGGAGACTGGAGATCGCACTACATCACCTTACTTGCTACCGTAATAACGGAAGCCAATACTATCGTTGGACTAAATCTTTATTCTGTATTCACTAATCCTATGTTTGTGTGTACTAATAGTCTCTCTATTTTATATACTTTTTCCTGAGAATATATCTCTATTTCTTCACATATCGTGGTTTGTTTATTTAATAATACAAGCGTTCACTAACCAGAACCCAACAGTTTTTTGAGTGTTTGAAAACAATTCTAATATTTATAAAGACACAGATTTGTGAATCACATAGAATTTATGCCAAACAAATTGATAATTCGGAAAGATATAGAGAAAATTTGTGAGATCTCCAAAAATCAGCAGAACGTAGATCCTTTTTCCACCACGACTCCAGTCTAAATGGAAACAAACGGAAAAAAGGTTAGGAATGATAAAATTTACACATCTTATATGCCATCTTTACAGCATCGATGAGCCACATTGTAACAATTGAGATAAATATTAAGAAACTGAAAAGCCACACTAGTTAAAAAGTCTCCTTTCATCGTTCATGTGCCACATATCAACCAATGGAGCAAGCTAAAAAAAGCACGAAATTCTCACTTGTTTTGCACACACATTATTCATGAGCTAGATAACAATAAAGAGAGCAGACATTAACAAGCATTATATTCTCACTTACTGCCCACACATCTTGCAACTTTCATGGACCAACTGAGCAAACATTAGGAAGCATGACATTTATAATTGTTACACACCCTCTTTATAGCAGTGATTTGGCCAATAGTAGACCCCTTCTTTTCTAAAATTGAAAAATGTGTAGAAAGATTAGTATTTTCTCATCGTATACTGAAGTTGAAGTTGCTGTTGTCAATAGGACCTAAAATAAAGAAAACGTTTTACGGACAAGATGTGTATCAATAAAATTGTGTCTGTCTTCACAAATAAACCTTTAAGTCAGGAGAGAAGTAAATATCGTCCATTTTGAATTATAGTTTTATAGTCTTGTCTTTTTTTCTAACTTTACAGGATTGAACA
This sequence comes from Sepioteuthis lessoniana, assembly GCA_963585895.1. Classification (NCBI taxonomy): domain Eukaryota; kingdom Metazoa; phylum Mollusca; class Cephalopoda; order Myopsida; family Loliginidae; genus Sepioteuthis; species Sepioteuthis lessoniana. Next base: position 129,061,085 of record OY757910.1, read on the forward strand.
ACATATGAATCGATCAATGTTTGTTTTTATGATTTTTAGAGCACCAATATTTTGATTCGTGACTGAATGCACTGATACTACACTTTTATCATTGACTGAAGTGTCAATGGATATACAAATACTCACTTCCCAGACGTCTTTGAAGACCACCATATAGTTTAGCATCATATCCAGAAGGCCCCTTTTGAGTTGGCATCTTACAATCTGTGTATTTTAATCACCGTCAACAGAGGAAAGAGCGTTTGTACGATTTGATCGTGATGTTCGTGAATTGTCTTTTGAACCTTTAGCCATATTGACCATCAGATTCCCTTTATTTGATTTCACAAAATTCCCCTCAAACCGAACTCAAAACACATCTAATCTTCACTCCAGACACGTGGCACCTTCAATAAGCTTCCAGACTTTTATTGTACAGGCATTTAAAATTAGCGTAGACTCTTGAAAATTCACGATGTTATTGCTATATATCTTATGAGATTACTGACTAATTTTTATGATTTCAGGTTCAAATTAACTGCTACAGCAGCAATTGGAATACACTCTACTAAAGCCTAATTGTCACAGCTGGTGAATTTCAAAAATGCAATCTGTACTTTAGAAGAACGATATGCTATAAAATTCTGTTTTAAACTTGGAAAAAATGCCACAGAAACATATAGAATGCTTCAGACTGCTTTTGGAGCATCTTGCATGAATCGAGCATCAGTTTTCGAGTGTCACAAGAGATTCAAGGAAGGCAGGAAGTCTGTGAGGGATGATGTGGAAGGATTATGGAAGTCAGAACACGAGAGTTGATTGGCCAAAGGGTTAGGGTTACTATGTTGAAGTATTAAGGCAGTTCAGTAAGAAATTCCTTCGGAAGATGCCAGCACTCTTCAAATCGGGTCAATGGTATTTCCACCTGGACAATGCACCACTCCTCAACTCCATCCTTTTCACAGATAATTTGAGCAAAATGGGCATCAACACAGTTTCTCACCCTCCCTAACGTCCAGCCCTTGCTCCCTGTGACTTTTGCTTATTCTCTAAGCTCAAAGGCTGTCGTTATGAGACAATTGAGGAGATGAAAGAGGCTGTGACAAAGGTCATTGACACGCTCACACAAGAGGACTTCCATGGGGCCTTACAGAAGTTGTTGGAACGGTACAAGTGCATTGCAGCCGGAGGAGATTACTTCGAAGGGGACTAGAGTTTCATGTGTGTACTATCAATAAAAGTGCCCATACAAAAAGTCTCGAAACTTATTTAATGATCCTCGTATCTTTGTATAAATGTGTCTCTATTAAAAGAAAGGCAGTAAATTGCTTCAATATTCATTCTTTTATTATTAGTATCTGACATAATCTTTCTGAGCCAGAAAACAGCTTCAGAGGTAAAATAATTCCTGATCTAGAATATCGACGGATAGTTGCAATAGATTAAGCTTATTTTCTGCAATTCATGTCAAATGTGTTACATAATGACTACACGAAACTAAATGCAACTTATATAAAAAGTGAAACAAAAACCAAGAGCTAAAGAAAGTTATATGCAATATTTTATTCTTTTCTCTAAGACTTACCTGTATAAATTGACAGATATATGACGCCAAAGATAAACTGTTTAAATCATTTTTGACGTTTCGGATATATTAAATTCTGTCTCGGTGAAACGAGGAACGAATTATTTGGTTGCTTGTTCGTTTGTCATGATAGTCACAAGTTAATATAGTGGGTACTTGTTCTCAGCATTACAATCTCAGTATTGATTTTTTTAACCCGCTTTTATAGCCAGATGAAAACGATTTTATCTGAGAGAACTTCGTAATAATCTTTTTTTTTATTGTAATGCAGTTTCATTAGTCACAATCATTATACTGATTTTCAAATATTTCTTTTGACATGATTATATAACAGGTATAGCATGCAGGTGAGTGCTTTCTTTCGATATTGTTTTCATAAGGAGGTCGGACAAATATCCCCATGTTTCGAATCGTATTCGCATAAACTATCTCATAAACATATTTGATTTTTTAAGTTACATTCATTTTAAAGATAATGCAATTTGGTCACACACACACACACATAAATATATGTGCATATAGGCGTGTTGATACCATGGATTAGCTCTCTCTCTCTCTCTATCTCTCTCTCTCTCTCTCTCTCTTTCTCTCTCTCTCTTCATCCATCCCTTTTGTTCATCGCTCCTGGCAAGTCTTCTAGCGTGCGCACAGAGCTGATGTATGCAAATTTTTGCTGGTCAGCCAACATTGGCACGTCCATGTTGAGGGGTCTAGAAGAGAAGATCGTTTATGAGTTCCATCCTTCTTCTCCAGCAGAGCCCAGTATGGTAATATTAGAGGTAAGTGACCGTACATCAGTTGTTTGTCGGGTGCTGCTTCCAGGATTTGCTCAAAACAACACTGTAGTTATTATATACCCCTTTTTCTCCGTGATTTTTATTAGAGTCGTACCGGTGCATCTATACAGTAGCAGTACGCAGCGACAGCTTAGAAGAAATCCCGATTTTTTTTATCAGATTTCCATAGGATCGCCAACCCGTTAATAGCTGCCCATGCCTATCAGAAGCTTATGATGACATCATTTTCAGTAGATAAGATATTACTGCTTAGGTATGTCAACTGGACTTCTAATTTCAGATTCTTGCAGCTTAAAGTGGAGATGGCTCCTTCTAGTTTAAAACACCCGAACTGTTTTATTTTCGCCCAGGAAAAGGTTAAAACCTCTTGCTGCTAGGCCCAGGCAATACTGTAGGGATTTGGCTTTGTGTATTTATGAGAAGCAACAGATGATCAGTGTAATCTACATGTTATTTATTTATAATTATAACTATATTATCTATATTCTATCGTATATTTAGTTTTCTTTTATAATTCATTCGGTCATTTTTCTCCTTTTTTTTCGTACGTTTTTTTCGGACACAGTTATGATATCAAATATTCGTACCAAATGCAAATAATTTGCACGCAGTTGTCTGCTTTCCAATATTCCCATCCAATACTCATAATTCATACAAAATTATATGCTTTTAAGTAACTATTCCTATTTGATAATAATCAATTGTTTGCATAGTTATATGGTTCCAAGTATTTTTATCTAACCCCAATAACTAGCTGACAATAATATAGTTAAGTTAACTACTACTGCTACAACAACTAATAATAATAACGATGATAAAAATGATAGTAATAAACACCGGAAGTAGAAGAAACAAATCTTTACCGCTGACAATCTGCTGTTTGAATGAAGAAATTCAGTTAGTATAAATTGTCTTTAGTTTAAAATGCATAATGGATTTTATCGCGTGTCCCTCAAACTAAAATCTTTGCTGAATAATTGTAATTTAAATAAATACAAAGCGACTAATTTGCAGCCCTATTTTTCCGTTATAATATTCAAAAAGCATCTTAGATTTAAACGTTATTTTCTGTGAGAAATACTATATTGTTTTTCGGTGAATCCTTGAGGTAGAGGAAAAATGATATATTTACGAGAGGGTTTTAAGGCGTAGTTAAAGGATGAACAAGTAACGTCCAAAGTGAGAACGGCAAAATTGGTAGTAGGAAGTATAATCCTTATTCTATAAGGGTCAGTTTCAGTAGTAACGAGATTCCAATAATTTACGGCCATAAAAGCCAAAGTCAAAATTACGATACACGAATACCTCCAAATAGCTCAAGGCTGTAGATTATAAAAATAGGCTACAGGGGACATTAGCCAAGGTAAAACGTAACCAATTTGTAATCCTTTTGTGACCTGCTGAAAAGCACTCTTACCATAAGTGTTCTTGGTCACATCTGTATCAGGCGCGTAGATAATAAACCTCTGGGTCTGGTATAGCCAAAATATACTACCCATGAACAATGATAAATAGAAACATAATTAAATGTGGCACCCAGACAGTTGGTTTGAGTGTCATGAATGGCAGGTGCTCCTTTGATACCCAACATCGGGAACTCGATCGACATCCTACGAATATTGGTAGTTCTTTTTTCAGATACTCAAATGCTTATTCTTTCTGGTACACAAACAATAAACAAATTAACAATCTAATCAGAGACCATAGTCTAAAAGTGGACAAATGAAGATAACAAAACTTACACTATACAGTTATTTTAGGAGTAACCCCTTAAAAATAGGGTATAGAAAAAGAATGATGGACATTTGGAGAGAATTCGCTTGATTTAAGAAAACAAATCAAAAGATCGCTGACAAGATGAGGACAATAATAAAGAAAGGTTGTTTGGCTGATCTTGAAATACTGGAAATCCACCAAAAAATATATAGGGACACATATCAACAAACCCCTAATACAGTAATCGAGACACAAAATACAGAAAAAATCAGAAACTCCTAACCAAAAACAAACACTAAATGATAATGACCGAAACACCATAAATACAACAACACGATCACTAACCCAAGAAAAAAAATTGAATGAAGAGATTATGAAAAGAATTATGTTTGAAAAGAATAACACATTGCCTTCTCTCAGGAACAAAGATTCGTGAACAGTCAAGTCGGAAATCGAAAAAAAAAAAAAGACTTACCAAAGAATATCCTAATGAACAGCATCACAAAATTAAACAATCTAATATATGCAGGAGAGAAATTAGTCTCCGAAAAAATCGCGGTTCACCTATCAAAACTCGGATGGGAAATCAGGTTGGAATCTCAGATGAGAAATCTACGACAACTAGCAAAAATGCAGAGACAGAACATGAAAATATATTCGGACAAAGTAGAAAAACACGACGACTCGAATAAACTAAACAGAAAATACTGACGAAAGGAGCAAAACTAAAAAGATACCGAGACAGAACAAAATAATACAGACAAACAGGACTGTCTAAAACAACAAAAACAAATTCTACCAACAAGTAGGTACCTCACCTCATGTTGTTTTGTGTCATATCCAGGACACTCGTTGGAAGAGGGTCTTATTCCTCTGCAGAGAAGCAGTCAGTGTATTCTACAGCCACTGCCGACTGAGGAAATTCACAGAGTTAGATATAAAAAGAGTTTTATTTCAAACAATTCAATTTAACATAAGTACGCAGTGTAAATGTCAAGAATAGTTTTATTTCAAAAAATTCAGATTTGCATAAGTACACAGTTTAGTTCTACTGGACCCATAGATAGAGTGGACCTGGGAGTGGTGGCAATAAAGGTGTACTCTACGTTCTCCAACCTCCCCATCAGATTTTTTAGTGACATATTGAGGACACTCGTTGGACCGGGGGGGTTACTACTCAGTAGAAAAGCAATCGATGTATTCTACATCCCCAATTGACAGCAGGAGGGAAAAGTTTAACTGAAGTAAAGATCCAGAAAGGTATATTCCAAGGAGATGCGCTATCAACATTACTCTTTGTATGTAATAACTCTGTAAATTGCAAGAAAAGATCAACAACCTAATGTCCATGGACTACATCAAACTGTTTGCCAAAACGAAAAAAGAATTTGAAACCATAATACAGACAGTGAGAATATACAGTCAAGACATAGGGATGGAATTTGGTATAGAAAAATGTACCATGTTAATAAAGAAAAGCGGGAAAAGACTGAAGACGAAAGTAATGGAACTATCAAATCAAGAAAAATTAGAACGCTAAGAGAAAAGAAAACCTAGAAATACTTAGGAATATTGGAAGCTGACACTATCAAACAAGTGAAGATGAAAGAAAATGAAAAAAGAGTATCTCAGGAGAACGAGAAAGCTACTCGAAACCAAAGTATATAACAGGAACCTTATGAAAAGTATTAATACCCTGGTAGTCCTCTCGTAAGATATTTGGGACCGATCTTTAAGTTGAACAGAGAAGAATATAAACAAATGAATCAGAGAACAAGAAAACTATTGATTATGCATAAGACTTTTTTCTCCCAGAGATAACGTTAAACATTATATGTGTCAAGAATAGAAGGAGGAAGGGGACTTACCAGTATTGAAGATAGTTTTGATGCGTCGATACGACTCGAAGACTATACAAAATTACAGCCACCAGAAACAATACTGGCCACACGAAGACCAACAGAATGAAAATTACTAGAAAATAAAAAATCGAAAGAAAAACAGCTGCATGGATGTTTTAAGCGACTAACAATCAACGTCTCATACTAGAAAAGGTAGACTTGGCTAAAAAAGGTAAACCTTACGAAAGAAACAAAATCGCTTCAAATAGCAGCACAAAACAACGCCGGAAGAACCAATCATATCAAAGAATAGAAAAGACGCAACAAAACAGTGGTATAGATGATATGATCAATCACCTCATAAGTGAATGCAGCAAGCAAGCAAAGAAAGAGTAAAAGATAAGATACGACTGGGTGAGCAAGGTGGTCCACTCGGAATTGTGTAAGAAATTCAGATTTGACCATATAAACAAGTTGTATTCGCAAAACCAAGAATCTCTCCTGGAGAGATACTCAAACCGCTCTGGGATTTTGAGATACAAACGTATCACCTAATCTCGGCCAGACTACCAGACCGAGTATCAATCAACAAGAAAAAGAGAACTTGCCCAATTGTGGACTTTGATGTCCCAGCTGACCACAGAGTAAAGTTGAAGAAAAAAAACGAAAAGAAAGATAAGTACCATGACCTTGATAGGGAATTGAAAAAACTGTGGAACACGAAAGTAACGGTAATTCCTATAGTAATTAGTACTCTTGGTACAATCACCAAAGGATTGGTACAAAAACTAGAGGACTGGGAAATAAGAGGACGAGTGGTAACTATCCAAACGACACAAATGTTTAAGATTGGCGAGAATAATAATAAACAATTAAAGGTTCAATTAACTATTCTTAACAAAATAATTTGTATTCTGTTAAATGTTACCTTATATTCCAATTTAATACGAATCACTTTAAAGAGATCTATTTGACAAATCGATGGAATCCTAATAAGAAAAACTTATCCCTGTAAGGGTGGACCTTTGAATCTCCAAATCTCCAGAATGGGAGCCTCACCATTGGATGCAGTTTAATGTCATAGGTAATACAAGTATTTTGTGGGGAGGGTATCTTCCAGCAGTTACAGTATTATAAGTTTTACCGACGGGCCTGAAAAGAGTGATTGAAATAAGGAGAGAGAGAGAGATGGAGAGAGAGATAGAGAGAGAGAAAAAGAGAGAGAGAGATAAATGAAAAGTCTATGTGATAATATGATAAGCTTTAGATGTTGTGAAATTAAACTTCACCCAAAGATAAAGTTTAATTGGTAATTAATATGACTTGATAAATTCAATGAATAAAGAAGAATAAAATGACAAATAAATATAGGTACATTATTAGCAGATGAAGAAGAAAAAATCATAAAACACGCAATGAAGAAAGTTGTAAGGTGACAAGAAAACAAACCCACCATCTCTTTCATCAGATGATGGCTTTTAGATCAACATTTTTTCAGTTTATGTATCACTATAACTGAACCAACAATATGTCACGATATAATTCAGTTAATTCTTCCTAAAATTTCTTGACGTATATGAGGGAGAGGTTCCAATTGCAAAATGCTCCAAATATTTTTAACAGTTTCAGATTAACGCAACTCAGAGGATCATAACATTGTTTTCTTTTTTTTTTGTCTTTTGTTTTTGGTGGTTTTGTGTGTGTGTGTGTGTGTGTGTGTGTGTGTGTGTGTGTGTGTGTGTGTGTGTGTGTGTGTGTGTGTGTTTGGTTCAAATGGTCCTCCAATTATCGCTTGATGATTTGAGGCATTTATCTATTTTCTAGGTAGTCACCTTTTTTTATAATCGATTTATGACAAAAATACCTCAGACAGCATAATAAGCATTTGTAATATGTACAGAGAGCGTTAACTTTATATTTCCGATACTTCTAAATTTTAATCAAAATTCTAATATCGTATAAGTTGTCTGGCTAACATTTTTCTCTAACTGGATATTATTATTATTATTATTATTATTATTATTATTATTCACTCATTAGTGCTTTTCACATCAGTAATAGCCGATGGTTTTTCACTGAAGTCTGAGTGACTGCAAGTCTCCTCAAGTCTCCAGGACTCTTCTAAGTATTCTGGCAGTTCTCAACAATGGTGTCGTTTGGATGGTCTCCACTCGTCCGCCAACCTCCAAGTCCTCTAGTCCTTTTAGTAATTCCTTAGTTACTGTTCCAAACGCACCTATTACAATTGGTATAATTGTCACCAGCATGTTCCACAGTTTTTTCAGTTCCCTAGCAAGGTCGAGGTATTTATCCTTCTTTTCACTTTCTGTTTTATCCTGTGGTCTGTCGGGACAGCAAAGTCGACTATTTTGCAAGTTCTCTTTTATTATTATTATTATTATTATAATTATTCCTTTGAAAGTTTTTCACACCAGCTTTAGCCGATGGTCTTCCACTGAAGTTTGAACGACAGCAAGTCTACTGGAGTCTCCTTAGTATTCTGGGCGATCTCAATAATGCTGTCGTTTGGATGGTATCTACACGTCCTCTTATTTCCAAGTACTCCAGTCTCATTATCCATCCTTTGGTCACTATACCAAGCGCACTAATTATAATTGGTATCATCGTCACTTTCATAGTTTTTCAGTTCTCTTGCATGGTCTAGGTACTTACATTTGTTCACTTTCTTTCAGTTTTATACTACTTGTTCATATGGTCCAATTTCAATTTCTTGCACCATTCCCAGTTGATCAGCCTTCCCATCCCGTCATGTCTCGCCCTATATTCGTTTTTTGGTGGTTTGCTGCATCCGATTATTTTGGGATTAATCATTTCGTCTCTATTACCACATAACAAACAGTTGCTATATTGTCGTATCTTATCTATTCTTAATTTGATATAGTTAGTCTGTGTGGCGTTGTTCTGTGCTGCTATCGGAAGATATTCTGTTTCTCTCTTAAGGTTTCCCTGTTTTACCCATGTCCAAGTTTTCTTGAGTGAGATTTCCTTTGTTTGTCGCTTGAAGAATCCACAAAGTGGTTTTGCTTCTCATTTTTGTTTTCTGATTTTATCTGTTTCGTTAATGATTGTATTTATTCTATTGACTCATTTTCGAATTTTTAACACCAGTGTTAGCTGAGGGATTTTCACTGGAGTTTTGAGTGACAGCAAGTCTCCTCAAGACTCCAGGACTCTTATCAGTATTCTGGTCAAGCTCAATAATGCTGTTGTTTGGACAGTCTCCACCCGTCCCGTTATTTCCATGTCCTCCAGTCTTTGTACCAATCCTTTGGTGACTGTACAAAGAGCACCAATTACAATTGGTATAATCGTCACGTTCATGTTCCACAGTTTTTTTCTATTCCCCAGCTAGGTCGAAGTACTTATTCTTCTTTTCACATTCTTTCAATTTCACTCTGTAGTCCGCTGGGACAGCAAAGTTCACAATTCGGCAAGTTTTCTTTTCTTTTTTTTTCTTTTTTTTGTTGTTGATTACAATATCTGGTCGTCTGGTCGCGATTTGGTGATCCCTCTGTATCTTGAAATTCCAGAGGAGTTTGATCGACTCATTCTCCAGGACATATTCTGGGTTATGATATACCATTTGTTCATGTGGTCAAACTTCAACTTCTTGCACAATTCCCTGAGGATCACCTTGCCCATCCAATTGTACCTAGTCTTATACTTTTTCTGTGCTAATTTGTAGCATTCGCTTATTATCGTTTCGTCTCTTTCACCACATGACATACATCTGCTGTTTTGTTGCATTTTATCTATTCTTGCTTTGATATGGTTAGTCCTTATGGCGTCGTTTTGTGCTGCTATTAGAAGATATTCTGATCTCACTAAAAGTTTCCTTTTCCTAGCCACCTCCACGCTGTCTCGTTTGAGATGTTGTTGTTAATCGCTTAAAACGTCCATAGAGTTGTTTTTCTTCGCTCTTATTTTATGGTTATTGTCGTTCCGCTGCTCCTCATATTATCAGCATCGTTTCTGGTGGCTGTAATCATTCTTCCTCCGTGCTTTTCAAAGTAGTCTTTGATGTGTCATTGCTGTCTTCAATGCTGGCAAATTCTCTTCCTCCCTCTTATCTTGACGCATATAAACTGTTAAGGCCATCTCTAGAATACAATGCTCAATGCATCATTATTAGTTTTCTTGTTCTCTTATCCATTTTTTTGTTATTCTCTGGTCAACTTTAAGAATGGTCCCTAGTATCTTACAAGGGGGACGGACAGCCCAGGTAGTTATCTCTTTGAAAAGGTTCCTGTTGTAAAGCAGTGTCTCCAGTAATTTTCTCGTTCTTATGAGATATTTTATTTTAATTTTTTTTTCATTTCCACATATTTGATGGTGTCAGCTTCCAATATCCCCAAGTATTTGTAGGTTTCATTTCTCCGACCGTTCTGATTACTTCTTGATTCGGTTGTTCAACTCCTTCTGTCTTGTGTCGTTTAGCACTTTTCGTTACTAGGAAGGTGCATTTTTCTATGCCAAATTCCATTCCAATATCTTGACTGTGTATCCTAAGATTTTTTATAAGAGTTTCCAACTCTTTTTGGTTTTTGGCAAAATGTTTGATGTCGTTCAGGTACAACAAATGATTGATATTATACTGTGACATACTGAATTTGTATCCGCCAGTACATCTCCTGTGAATTTGGTTGAGTGGCCTCATGAATACCACAAATAGTAATGCTGATCGTGCATCTCCCTGGGATATGCCTCTTTGAATCTTTACCTCTGCTTAGATTTTTACTCATGTTGTCAGGTTTGCTTGGTCTTCTAGATAAACAGTACGATTTTGTTGGGTAATTTATACATTTTGAGACAGTGTGGTATCTTGCTTTGGAGGTCGTGTCGTAAGCTTTTTGCAGTTGATACTAGATACTAGCTAGATTTTTTCGTCTCATTTTACTTTCAATAAGGATGTGTGGATCTATACATAGTAATTCCTCTGTGCCTTTGATTCTCTTGCGGCATCTTTTCTGTTTCTCGGGGAAGATTCTGTGACTTATCAAAGAGTAGTAGATCTTTTCCCTAATTTGGGCCATTAGTGTTTTCCACATCGTCAGTAGGCACGTTATGGGTCTATAGTTGGTTGGGATAGTTTCTCTGAGGGGGCCTTTTTGGATTGGAGTGGTCTTCCCTTTTGTGATCAGTTCGAGTATCTCGATTTTCTCTATGTATTTATTCATTTCACTAGCAAATCTGTCGTGTACGGAGGTGAATTTTTAAAACCAAAATCCATGTATGCTATCAAAGCCATGGGTTTTCCTGTTGGCTATCTTTTTAAGTGTTGCTTTGAGCGCGTCAACGTGTATATTCACCTGAGGGCCTTCTTCGAGCATTTGCCACTCTGTTTTCAAGGTGTTTATCCATTGGGATTCTTTGTTATGATCTTTCCGTTCCCATATTTTGCTCCAAAGTCTTCTTGCCTCACTCGCATCCGGTTGTTGAGATGGCTTTCTCCATTCTCCCCCTGATTGTTGGTAGAAGTTTTTTCGTGATTTTGGAATCTCCTGTTTTGTCTATATTGTTTAGTATTATTCTTTTACTTATATAAGAGTTCTTCATATCAGCGTTAGCTGATGGTTTTCCACAGGAGTCAAAGTGACAGCAAGTCTCCTCAAGTCTCCATGATTCTACTCAATATTTTGGTTTTATCTCAACAATGCTTTTGTTTGGATGGTCTCCACTCGTCTTTTAATTTCCAAATCCCCGAGTTCCAGTACCAGGCCCAGTAGTAACCGTACCGAGTGCGCTAATTACAATTGGAATCACCGTCACCTTCATGGTCCTTTTTTTTTTAGTTCCCTATCAAGGTCCAGGCACTCATCTTTCATTTCCGTTTCCTTCATTTTTACCCTGTGGTCAGCAGGAACGGCAAATCCACTATTCGCCACGTTCTCTTTTTCTTTTTCTTTTTCTATTTTTTTTGGGGGGCGGCTATCTCTAAATCTGGTCGTATGGCCAAGATTAGGTGATCTGTTTATATCTCAGAATCCTAAAGAATTTTGTGCGTCTCAGTTTTTATGACGGATTCCGAGTTGTGCATATACGATTTCTTCGTATGGTCAAATTTAAACTCCTTGCACAATTCCCAGTAGATTCCCTTGCCTACCCAGTGTTTCTAATCTAATATTCTCTTTGCGCTAATTTTAAGAAAGAAAGAAAGAAAGAAAGAAAGAAAGAAAGAAATTTTCAAACTTATTTTTAGTTTTAAATGAAAAAGGAATAGTTTACAAAATTTTCCATATTCCTTAAAAATGAAAATAACCTGAACATTTTATACTGACAAATCTTGTTTCCTTTAATCATTAACTGGTTTATTTTACCTGAAAGAAAATAGGGAGCAATAATAAATAAATTATCATCATTTACATAATTATAATTTCAATAATAATTTTATGTAATTTTATTGTTGCACTTTTTAATTTGACATTGTTTTCTCGGTAAATTTCTTCGTAAATTTATGGATCAAAATAAGAAAAACAAAATTTGTAAAATAAGAATTTCCTCATGCACAACAAATTATTATTATTATTATTATTATTATTATTATTATTATTATTATTTTACTCGTTTGAAAGTTTCAAAGTATACCAAATAGAATTGGTATCACCGTCATTCTCATGTACAAAACATTTTTCAATTATTTTTTGTTCTCTGGCAAGATCCAGGTAAATGTCTCTTTTTACTGTCCAGTTTGTGGTACTTCGGAACGGCAAAATGCTCTAGACACCAAGTTCTTCTAGTTAATAACCAGTACAAGGGAATTTGCTTGTATCCCAAAATCCTAGATAATTTTATATGGCTCATTCTCTTGGCCGGATTCTAGTTTGTGTATATATAATTTGCTATTCAAAGATAGCTTTGGCATTAGATAACCCACGAAGGTTGATATGCCACCAAATAAAAGAAACCAAACCAATCATGCATCTTTTTAAAAAAAAAGAGTTCTTGCACCATCCAATAATTCAATCGTTTTCCCGCTTTCCTGTAATTTCAATATGTGACCTTTCGTAACAATCACGACTGACTACTTTTCTTTTGTTTGTTAACAAGAACAGTTTGGTTTCCTGGTTTTGATTGGATCATCTGTTTTTATCTCAAAATCCTAGATCCTTATGCTTTTTTAATTTTCCAAATAAGGTTCTTGTCAGTGCATATACCATATAAGGTCTAAATTCAATCATTTTCACATTTCCAAGTTGAGCGCCTTCTCCGACTTGTCACCACTTTTGTAAAACTCCTTCTCTGACAATATAATGCGCGTATCCTACGTCCTTGAAATTTTATGCACAACGACTTTCGTTTGTTTTCTTAAGTGTCCATGCAGTTATCTTCTCATTTTATTTTCTCAACTTTCTGATTTTTTCTGTTTGCTTTGCAATGTTTTTGCAGGTTTTATCGGCAGTAATTAGCATGTTTTTAGTTTTTTGTGACTTATACAATTCCCTTCCCAAAGGGTTTTTTTCACATAGAATATATGGACATCATTTCATTAATGTTACTCATTGTTCATTATCATGACTTTTCTGCTTTTGCAGTTCACGTTTCTGAGCTCCTGTCCTGAAATATCCGAAGTTATGAAGAAGACAATCTAAATATTAATTCCTTCAAATTTCTGTTGTACAATTTGCTTTCCAGTAATTTCTTTGATGTTTAGAATTATTCATTGCTAACTTCTTTCATATCTGCATACTTTCTATTTTACTCCGAGTCAGTTTTTCACACCGGCATTAGCTGATGGTCCTTCACTGAAATCTCAGTGACGGCAAGTCTCCTCAGGAGGCCAGGACTCTTCGAAATATTCTGACTGATCTCACCAATGCCCTTTTCCAAGCTTTTAGATACCATTCCAAACACGCTAATTACAATTGGTATCACCGATACTTTTATGTTCCATAGCTTTTCTAATTCTCTGGCAACGATCAAGTACTTCTCTCTCTTTTGTCTTTCTTTGATTTTCTCTAATGATCGGCTGGGATGACGATGCCTACAATATGGCAATTTTTTTTTCTTCTTTTTTTTCTAATTATCGCTAGGTCTGGTTTTCTTGCCGGGATTAGGTGATCCACTTATATTTCCAAATCGTAAACACTTTTAAAAGTCTTATTTTCCAGGACAGATTCTGGTTTGTTCGTATAACATCTGGTCATCATCATCATCATGTCGCGCCGCCAGCACGGATCTCCCTAATGCTCTCCCGCCACCCGTCTCTATTGCACAACGCTCCCGGGAGGTCTTCAATGCTACATCCTGTATCGGCACAGAGCAGTTGTATATAGGTTCTAGCTGGTCGTCCTGCCTTTGCTCGTCCATGTGATAGGATCCACAGGAGTATGTCATTTATGACTTCTTCCCTACTTCCCCAACAGTGTCCCGCATGTCTGGTTGGTCTAACTAGGATACTTTCGTGAAAGGTGGTAGGTGGCCGTACAGCTGCGACATTATCGGTTGCTGTCTCCAAGAGTTGTTCAATATTGCTCGCAGCATTCTTGTGTAATTGCCGTCAAGATTTTTTTTTCATGCGTTTTGTTAGCGTCCATGTAGTGCATCCATATAGCAGTATCGACGCGACCACTGCTTGGAAAAAACTTCCATATCATCGGTAACCTATCGATAGCTGTCCATACCTTTGCTAGTCGCATGTTGATGTTTGTCTCGTTTGAAGAGACACTGCTTCCTTTATAGGTTAACTTATCCACTACTTTCAGAGAACTACCATTTAGTGTGGATATGTCGCCTCTTGATTAAAGCAAATGTATTCCGTCTTGTCTGCGTTGACATGGAGGCCAATGCCAGCAGCTACTTGTTCCAGACGATGTAGTCGGTTTTCGGCTTGGGTGGGTGTACTTGCCAAAAGCGTTATGTCATCGGCGTAGTCCGCGTCCGTAATATATCATCCGGTAGTACATTCAATTTTTTGTCTCTAACACAATTTTCAGTAGACAACCTTTCCCAGCCAGTCGTGCCAAGTTTTGAAATTATTTTGTGCAAATTTGCTGCATTTAATCATTGTGTCATTAATCATTTCATCTCTTTCTCGGCATAAAGTAGACTTGCTATTTTATTGCGTATTATCGATTTTCACTTTAATATAATTGGTCCTTATGGCGTTGTTTTATGCTGCTTTTGGAAGAGGATCAGTTTATCTTTTGAGATTTCCCTTTCCTGGCAATTTTTAGGTTTTCTCAGGTAAGATTTTGCCAGATTTTTCGTTTGAAATATCCCTACAGCTGTTTGCTTTTCAATTTCAGTTTCCTAGTTTTTATCCTTCTGTTTCTCCTATTATAGTCACTACTGTTACTAGCCTCTGTAATTAGTCCCTTGTTTCTCTTTTTGATATATAGTCATGTTATTGATGTGTCCAGACTATCTTCAACTCTTGTGAGTCATCTTCTTCCTTGTTTTCTTAACGCGTATATTCAGTATCATCCTACATCAAGAAAGCCATGTGCATCATCATCAACTTTCCTGTCCTGAGTTATCACATTATCAATTTTAAGAATGATTCCCACCATCTTACCGCTGGTACTGCTCGAATATAATTTCTTTAGCAGAGCATACTTTCGAGAAGCTTCCAGATTTTTCTGAGTTAGTCTTTCCTTATTTATTCTTTCATCTCCGCTTATTTGATTGTGTTTGGTTCCAATAATAACTGGTATATGTAATTTGCCATTACTACAAGCGTTCTGATTTTTTCTGGATTTTGCCGTTCTATTCTTTCTGTCATTTGCCTTTTTCGGCTTTCATTATGATCTTCACACATTTCCCAAACAAAATTTTATTAAGACTTTTCATTATGATCATGACACATTTCCCATTCCAAATGCTATATAGAGTTTTCATTACGATCATGACACATTTCTCAAGCCAAATACGATAGAGAGTTTTCATTATGATCATGACACATTTCCCCTGCCAAATTCTATTGAGGATTTTCTTTATGATCATGACATACTATCCATGCAAACTTCTATTGAGGGTTTTCATTGTGATAGTGACATATTTCCTCTGACAATGTCTATTGAGAGTTTTAATTGTAATCATGACACATTTGTAATATAATTAAGGATTTTTTTTTTATTTTAATCATTTTTCCTTAATTACTTTTTATCATTCAGTTTGGTTGGGCTTTGAACAATCCGGGTTAAGAGTTCAGGTGTGTAGTCAATTGGTGCAGTATACGCTTGTGCGTAAAGGATATGACAAGCACATTTGTCATAATAAACCCCAGACAAGAAAAGTGGCTGGAGTGTGGATGACGTCGTGCCCAGAAGAGATGGGGTGAGAATTTGGAAGATTTTGAAAAAAAATTCAGTTGAGGTAAGATTATGGGGGTAAGAAGTTGGGGTCTGATCATGGTCTTGAGAAGTTGGGGTCGGAACCTGCAGTTGATGATTTGAGATTGGACCATGCCGGCAGACAATTGAGTTTCTGCCTTTGTGGCTGAGAATTGAGTTCTCGACCATAGAGTTGAGTTTTCTACGGTTGCGGCGGTGGTTGAGTTTTTCGGGTCCCAACCAGCGAAGATGAATTGAGATCTAAAACACCACGAAATGTGCCGATTATTGAGGTTTTGTTAGCTTAGTATAATTACGAAAGACTTTTAAGAATTGTATCTCTCCTAATGTCGAAGAACCGAAATCAGAAGTTAATAAACCGTTCGTCTGTGAAAAACGGAGCCCGCCTGTGCCTTTGTACTTGACTGTATATAAATATGTATATGTTGTATTGATATGATTATACAACAATTTCCCATACAGGAACCTATAATGTGTTTTCATTATAATCATGACATATCATCCATGCCATATTCTATTAAGAAATTTCATTGTGAACATGACCTATCTCCCCTGACATATTCTATTGAGTGTTTTCATTAATGTCATGACGCATTTCCCATGCAAAATTCTGTTGAGACTTTGGATTAATATCATGACACATTTCCCATGCAAAATTGTATAGGGACTTTTCATTATGATCATGACACATTTCCCATGCAAAATTGTATAGGGACTTTTCATTATGATCATGACACATTTCTCTTGCAAACATTTATAGAGACTTTTCATTATGATCATGACACATTTCCCTTGCAAACATTTATAGAGACATTTCATTATGATCATGACATATTTCCCATGCTAACTTTTATAGAGACTTTTCATTATGATCATGACACATTTCCCATGCAAACTTTTATAGAGACTTTTCATTATGATCATGACACATTTCCCATGCAAACGTTTATAGAGACTTTTCATTATGATCATGACACATTTCCCATGAAAACTTTTATAGAGACTTTTCATTATGATCATGACACATTTCCCATGCAAACATTTATAGAGACTTTTTATTATGATCATGACACATTTCCCATGCAAAATTGTATAGAGACTTTTCATTATGATCATGACACATTTCCCATGCAAAATTGTATAGAGACTTTTCATTATGATCATGACACATTTCCCATGCAAACCATTATAGAGACTTTTCATTATGATCATGACACATTTCCCATGCTAACTTTTATAGAGACCTTTCATTATGTTCATGACACATTTCCCATGCAAAATTGTATAGAGACTTTTCATTATGATCATGACACATTTCCCATGCAAACGTTTATAGAGACTTTTCATTATGATCATGACACATTTCCCATGCTAACTTTTATAGAGACCTTTCATTATGTTCATGACACATTTCCCATGCAAAATTGTATAGAGACTTTTCATTATGATCATGACACATTTCCCATGCAAACGTTTATAGAGACTTTTCATTATGATCATGACACATTTCCCATGCTAACTTTTATAGAGACCTTTCATTATGTTCATGACACATTTCCCATGCAAAATTGTATAGAGACTTTTCATTATGATCATGACACATTTCCCATGCAAACGTTTATAGTGACTTTTCATTATGATCATGACACATTTCCCATGCAAACGTTTATAGAGACTTTTCATTATGATCATGATACATTTCCCATGCAAAATTATACAGAGACTTTTCATTATGATCATGACACATTTCCCATGCTAACTTTTATAGAGACCTTTCATTATGTTCATGACACATTTCCCATGCAAAATTGTATAGAGACTTTTCATTATGATCATGACACATTTCCCATGCAAACGTTTATAGTGACTTTTCATTATGATCATGACACATTTCCCATGCAAACGTTTATAGAGACTTTTCATTATGATCATGATACATTTCCCATGCAAAATTATACAGAGACTTTTCATTATGATCATGACACATTTCCCATGCTAACTTTTATAGAGACCTTTCATTATGTTCATGACACATTTCCCATGCAAACTTTTATAGTGACTTTTCATTATGATCATGACACATTTCTCTTGCAAACATTTATAGAGACTTTTCATTATGATCATGACACATTTCCCTTGCAAACATTTATAGAGACATTTCATTATGATCATGACATATTTCCCATGCTAACTTTTATAGAGACTTTTCATTATGATCATGACACATTTCCCATGCAAACATTTATAGAGACTTTTCATTATGATCATGACACATTTCCCATGCAAAATTGTATAGAGACTTTTCATTATGATCATGACATATTTCCCATGCAAATTTTTATAGAGACTTTTCATTATGATCATGACGCATTTCCCATGCAAACGTTTATAGAGACTTTTCATTATGATCATGACACATTTCCCATGCAAAATTGTATAGAGACTTTTCATTATGATCATGACATATTTCCCATGCAAATTTTTATAGAGACTTTTCATTATGATCATGACGCATTTCCCATGCAAACGTTTATAGAGACTTTTCATTATGATCATGACACATTTCCCATGCAAAATTGTATAGAGACTTTTCATTATGATCATGACACATTTCCCATGCAAACATTTATAGAGACTTTTCATTATGATCATGACACATTTCCCATGCAAAATTGTATAGAGACCTTTCATTATGATCATGACACATTTCCCATGCAAACTTTTATAGAGACTTTTCATTATGATCATGACACATTTCCCATGCGAAATTGTATAGAGACTTTTCATTATGATCATGACACATTTCCCATGCAAAATTGTATAGAGACTTTTCATTATGATCATGACACATTTCCCATGCAAATTTTTATAGAGACTTTTCATTATGATCATGACACATTTCCCATGCCAAATTTCTACTGAGACTTTTCTTTGTGATCATGACACATTTCCCATGCCAAATTTCTACTGAGACTTTTCATTATGATCATGACACATTTCCCATGCAAAATTTCTACTGAGACTTTTCTTTGTGATCATGACACATTTCCCATTTCAAATTCTATTGAGAGTTTTTTTACGATCATGACACATTTCCCATGCAAACTTTTATAGAGACTTTTCATTATGATCATGACACATTTCCCATGCAAATTTTTATAGAGACTTTTCATTATGATCATGACACATTTCCCATGCCAAATTTCTACTGAGACTTTTCTTTGTGATCATGACACATTTCCCATGCAAAATTTCTACTGAGACTTTTCTTTGTGATCATGACACATTTCCCATTTCAAATTCTATTGAGAGTTTTTTTTACGATCATGACACATTTCCCATGCAATATTTTATAGAGACTTTTCATGATGATCATGACACATTTCCCATGCAATACTTTATAGAGACTTTTCATTATGATCATGACACATTTCCCATGCAAAATTGTATAGAGACTTTTCATTATGATCTTGACACATTTCCCATGCAAACTTTTATAGAGACTTTTCATTATGATCATGACACATTTCCCATGCTAAATTTCTACTGAGACTTTTCTTTGTGATCATGACACATTTCCCATGCCAAATTTCTACTGAGACTTATCTTTGTGATCATGACACATTTCCCATTTCAAATTCTATTGAGAGTTTTTTTTACGATCATGACACATTTCCCTTGCAAAATTTTATAGAGACTTTTCATTATGATCATGACACATTTCCCATGCAAAATTGTATAGAGACTTTTCATTATGATCATGACACATTTCCCATGCAAAATTTTATAGAGACTTTTCATTATGATCTTGACACATTTCCCGTGCAAACTTTTATAGAGACTTTTCATTATGATCATGACACATTTCCCAATCAAATTCTATTGAGTGTTTTAATTGTGATGATGACACATTTCCCTTGCTAAATTCCAATGAGTTTTAAATATGATGATGACATATTCCACAAGACATTTTCTATTGAGAGTTTTACTTGCGATCAGGCCACATTCCCCATGCCGAATTCTATTGAGTGTATGAACTATGATCATGACACACTTCCAATACTAAATTCTATGGAGAGTTTTCTTTATAATCATCACACATTTCCCAAACCGAATTCTATTGAGAATTTTTATTATGATTTTGACTCATTTCTTATGCCAAAATAAATTGAATGTTTTCATTACGATCATGAAACATTTCTTAACCCAAATTCAATTGAAGTTTTTCATTATAATCGTTAAATATTTCCCATTTCATATTATTATGTGTGTTTTCATTATGATCATTTTAAATTTCTATTGCAAATTCAAATGAGATTTTTATTTTGATAATTACTCATTTCCCATCCGAAATCCTATAGGGGATTTTTATTGTCATCTGGTGATATTTCCCCAGCCAAAATCGATAGTTTTCTTTATGATCATGACACGTTTAGCATACCAAATTCTATTGATGGTTTCATTATGATCATGACACATTTCGACTCCAATTTCAAATGAGTCTTTTCATGATCATAACACATACAGAATACCAAATTCTATTGACAGTTTTCATTATGATCCTTCACACATTTCCCATGCCAAATTCTATTGACAGTTTTTATTATCATCATGAGATATTTTCCGTTCTAAATTCTATTGAGAGTTTTCATTATGATCGTCACAATTTCCCATGCCATGAGTTTATATTGCGATCATGACATATTTTCCATGCCAAAATCTTTTAAATCTATTTTCGTTATGATCCTATTCCATTTTCTATACCAAATTCTTTTGAGAGATTTTATTAGGTTTTTGACATATTTCCTATCCCAAATTCTATTGAGGGTTTTCTTAATGACCATTACACATATTCCATTGCAAATTATGCTGACAGTTTCCATTATGATCATAACCCATTTCCCATGCCAAATTCTTTTGAGGCTTTAGTTTTGATCATGACACATTTTTCAAATTCTGTCAGACTTTCAATTCCCAAATTCCATTGAGGGTTTTCATTATGATCCTGACCCATTTTCTAACCCAATATCTATAGAGGGTTTTCTTTATGATCATGACACATATCCTATCCCAAACTTTATAGAGAGTTTTAATTATCATGATCATGACACTTTTTCCATGCCAAATTCTATCGTGAGTTTTCATTTTGATCATGACACATATCCAATGCCAAATTCTATTGAGATTTTTCATTAGGATCTAGATTCATTTCCTATGATAAATTCTATTGAGGGTTTTCATTATGATCATAAACATTTTCCATGCCCTATTCAATTGAACGTTTTCATTATGTTCATGACATATTTCCTATCCCAATTTCTACGGAGTTTTTTTTTTTATCATCCTGTTACATTACCACAGCCAAATTCTTTTGAGGGTTAGATCGTGATCCTGACACATATTCTATGCCAAATTCTATTAAGGGTTTTCTTTTTGACCAAGACACATTTCGTATCCCAAATTCTATTGAGAGTTTTTATTATGTTCATGACACATTTTCCCTGCCAAATTCTATTCAAAGTTTTCATTATTATCACGAATTACTTTCATGCCAAATTGTTTTGAGAGTTTCATGGCATATTTCCTATCCCAAATTCTATTGAGGGTTTTCTTTATGATCATTACACATATTCCATTGCAAATTCTACTGATAGTTTCCATTATGATCATAACACATTTCCCATATCGTTTTCTAGTGAGAGTTATCATTAGGATCATGACACATTTTCCATGTCAAATTCTATTGAGAGTTTAAATTGTGATAATGACATGTTTTTCATTTTAATTCTATTGAGATTTTTAATTAAGACCATGACACATTTTTCCATGCCAAATTCCATTAAGAGTTCTTATAATGACCTTCAGACATTTCCATGCCATATTCCATTGAGAGTTTTAAGTAAGATCATGAAACATTTCCGATGGCAATTTCTCTTGAGTGTTTTCTTTAAGATCATGAATCATTTACCATACCATGATCATGACACTTTTGCTATGCCAAATTCCATTGAGATTTTTAATTATGATCGGAACACATTTTCTGTGCCATATTCTATTGAGATTTTTAATTATGATCATGACAAATTTCCCATGTCAAATTCCTTAGAGAGTTTTAATAGCCAAATTCTACTGAGTGTTTTCATTATGATCATGACATGTTTCCCATGCCAAATGTTATTGAGAGTTTTTTCCTTTGTTAGCTCATTGTTTTCGACTGCCTTTGTCATTGCAAATCCATTATTATTATTATTATTATTATTATTATTATTATTATTATTATTATTATTATTACTTATTTTTCACTTGTATTTTTTATTACTTTCATTATTTCACTTGATCATTATATCCAATCCAGGGTATGGGATTAAATGCAGTCGTCTTTTAATGATATTTTTCAGCCGCATATCTACTACTCTCATAAGCCTATGGATCAGTTTTGCATAATGCAATTTTGTTTTTTATTTTCATATAGGCATGGACTGCCTAGTATATTAGGACCATAACGGTACCAAATTAACATTTAAACCACCACGTGCTTTTACGGGTTTATACGTGTATGGCTACGTCTTACGTAATAGTCGGACCCTATTGTAACCCTACCTTGAGAAATGTTGATGAACAGACGTATCTCTGTTTTAGTTAACTCACACAATATCTTGTTTACTCCTACACTTTTTTGAATATACGCCGAGAGAAAGAATGGAATTATAAAAACTGAATCGAACGTGTTTGCTGGACAAAGAGCACAAAATGTCATGTGGAGAAAGAGAGAGCAGAGACAGATCTTGAATTTTCTTTCTCTATTTTCTTCTAGTTCTAACGTGTTCGTTTACTGGCTTCGTCTTGACACGTTCGCATCTGGTGTGAGACACCTTTCCGGAACTCACCCCAAAATGGAGGCCGTAATTTTTGTGGCTGCTATTCAACTGTCGTCTTTACCACTCCGTGTTCGGCTGCTAATTCACTTTCAAACTCGAGTCGTCCCCTTAAATCCACATGGAGTCGAAGACAGGAACATATCCGTTTTCGGTTGTTTTGTTGCATTGTCGGAAGTTTGAAATATGACAAATAGATGTTTTTGTTAAAAGAACAGACACCTTAGAGGCTAAAAGCTTAACGGATAAAGATGACACAGGCTTTGCAGAAATAGGAAATGAGTGAAAAACTAACAGGTCAATTAACCAGGTGATCGTGACACATTGCAATTAGAACGAGACGCTCGATAGATAAGACTACGGAAATAGCGGATAAAAGCCCAAAAGCTTAACGGATAAAGATGACACAGGCTTTGCAGAAATAGGAAATGAGTGAAAAACTAACAGGTCAATTAACCAGGTGATCGTAACACATTGCAATGAGAACGAGACGCTCGATAGATAAGACTACGGAAATAGCGGATAAAAGCCCAAAAGCAAAAAGTATCAATATCGCCTGCTGGAAAGAAAATACTTTGGTGGCTGACAGGATGTGAATTGTCATCCTCGAGTACATGTGTGTATAAAAGCAGCCATTTTCAGATGTCAGGGCATATCTCGGCTAACGGACGAAGTGAAAAGATCTCTAGTCAGCCTTATATGCTCATAAACTCTTTGACTCTCTCTCTCTTCCCCTCTCTCTCGCTTTGTCTCTCGCTATCTATCTATCTTAGACTCCACATTCGTCGTAAGCCTGAGAAATAAAGAAAATAAGTTGTATTTTTTTTATAAACAAGTGTTTCTCATTCTTTATTGTCAAGTCCATCTGCAAGAGCAGTATACAATAGTTTCATACATACGCAGAAGATTTTGGACCTCTGGATTTTTCAGACATTTTTAATAATTGTAGATATTCACGCGTGATTGGTTGATCTGCAACGAGTGCTCAAGACTGAGTCTCTTAGAGGTCCGCTAGGCGTTTCCGTAGACTCTATGCCTGTTTTTTCTTCTTTTTTTCTTTGCTCTCTCCTTCCCCCAAATTTACCCTCTTGTCGCTTTCTAATTTCGATTCTCTATATTCAATTACATCTTGCCATTGTGCAAATATGTTCATTTCTTTCTTAAACCCAAGGTTTCAATTATTACTCTCACGGCGGTAATTTTATGGTGATACATTTTTTTTAAATTTCTATTTCCTGGTCATTATGTTTACTTATTATATTATTTGATTGATATGTTTCTATTTGATATCAGATACATATCAATTTGAACGCGTGTTATTCTTTTAAAGTCCTTTTGCATTATATACAGTCTATTTCTCTTTATTTTTCTATCAGATTGGATAGCATAGGTCCGATTTATAATAGCTCCTTTTGTTCCTGTTTCTCGTTCTGATTACTCCCTGCCGATTTAGTCTTTGTGCATTTTCTGATTTCTTAATGTTTTTTCTGCTTCTATTACTTTATCTTTTATAACTATTTCCTTTGGTCGGATAGTTTTGGGAAATTATTACTTTCTTTACTAATTGAATATTTTTCTTTACTTCTCGTGTTTGTTTACTAAATAACATTCAATTAGTTGAAGAGCATTTGTTTGTTTGTTTTTTAATCTTATTGTGCTTGTTTTGAAGGTTAGATCTGGATTAATCCTCTTCTAGCATTTTCTCTCTTGACATTGAGACGTTTTACATCTTTTTGGTTGATGCATTCTTTGTAAGATTATTACTTTCCTAATTTTATCCATCTTTTTTCGTTTCAGATTACGTCCAGTTTACTGTATCAAAACTGTATGTCATTACTGGTATTGCGAGGGTATGAATTACAATAACTTTTTTATAGGATATAATTTTATTCTTAATATCTCTCTTATTCTCCAATGGAATTTTTATTTATTTATTTATTTATTTATTTATTTATAGTGCAACTAATACCTTTCGCTTCATTAATTCAAAAATATTTATGGGTTTTACGTGTTCCAACTTTGAAGTATCGGTGTTTATATCTAATATGATGCTTTTAGATTTTACTAGTGACCTTTTCTTAAATGTGACTTTCACAATTTTTCATGACTAAATTAAATCCCAATGTTATCACTAAATCTTTTTACAATGCTTAGTAGATCTAAATCGTCAACATTTTTGGCCTATAATACAGAATATGTGGTTTAATTTTAGGAAGGAGTTTTATACCCATTGTCTATGACTTTATGTCCTATTCAGAGTGATAATATATGTTTATGTCCTATTCAGAGAGATATTATAGATATAAAAAAAAGGTGAAATAAGTCTTCTTGGAAGATTCCATGGTTGATGTTCAGATATTTGTGTCAAACATCCCTTTTCATGGATTAATTTGAGATTTGTATGCCACCTTTTCATGTTGTATTCTAGATAAATTATAACTGCAGATATCTTTGAAATGTTTTGAATTTTTTTGTAAACCTTGGGAACACTATCAAAAGGTTTCTTGTAGTTAATCAAAACTATACTTAGATTTTTTTCTGTTGAGATCGAAGATTCTCCATCATCTCATTAGAAGCTGATCTTTACAACCATATGATTCTTTTTTGCATACCTTTTTGTTCTAACTGAAAGACGTTCTTGCATTCTATGAATTTGACTATTCTCTCCTTTAGAATCGATGTTATCATTTTATAAATCGTGGGGAGGCATGTAATTAGTTAATTGTTTTTGTTGCTTTTTTTTCTCGGGGGTGCATTTATTGTTTCCAAAATTTTGGGTAGTTTGTATGTCACTCCTTCTGTGACCCAATCAAACTTATTTCTCAGGTTTTTAATGATTTCTGAAATGAGTTTTATCATTAGTTGATGTGTGAAAGATTTGTGGTCGAGCTAAATATTTTATATATTCAAGATGACTTCATTTGATGTTTGAGTTTAAGTGTATTTTTAATCTCTTCTTCAATAATATCTTCGTATATTTGACGTTCATTATTTCTATAAGAGTCTTTCATATTTTTAATTCATCTTGCTTTTTTATATGGTTTATTATTTCTCCATATAATTACTCAAAAATGTTTTCAATTCTTCAGTCGTTAGGGTTTCTTTTATATATATATATTTTTTTTTTCTATTTCTCAATAAAATTTTGGGAGCTTGTCTTGAAATATTTTGTTGTGTCTAAAAAATTTTCTTCGTATTTTACATCTTCGGATACGCAGGGCTTTTTAATTTAATTTTTTCATCATTTTTTATCAGTACCTTATCAATTGATGTTATCTCATCATTTCTTATAACTTTTCATGCTTTCCTACTTTTCACTTTGACAGTTTAAACATTTCATCAACTATGGATATTTCTTCTCTGGATTATTCTATTTTTAGTCTCCATTTACTTTTCTTAAAGTTATTTGGCTTCTTTTTTGTACCAATCGAATATATTTGATCATTTAAACGCGTACAATTTGGTTTAAAGTTTTGCAGATCTTTAAGTTTTGTATTCTTATTTGCATTATGAGATTTTTTTGTTAATTTTCTTTAGTTTACAGTTGCTATGTCTTTCATATTTGTATTAATTAACTAAGCAAGTTGTCGGATTATATTGTTTCACTTCGTCGATTTTCATCTTTCTCTGTCACCTGTGTTTTTTCGTTTTCTTTTTGTTTCGATTTTTTTTTGTTGCTATTTTCTAAATTGTTATATTTGTTTTCTGTTTCCATGTAATCATTTCTCTACTGTCATAACATATAACGTTTTTTTTTTCATTATTCTTTGCATTCATTTCAAAAACTATATTTTCGTTTCGTTTGATATCAGCAACAACCTATTCTTTGATATTATCTTTTTAGTATCTGTTACGTGGTTGCTTTTTAGATTATATATTATAGTAAAACTACGGGTCTGAAATAGAAGGCTGTAATGTTACAGCACCAAATAGCATGTAATACCCACCAAATATACGGTTGTAACCTCACCGTTAGAAAAACTGACGAACCACAAAATCCCTGCCCTGGTTCACTAACACAAAAGTTTATTTGCTACAACACTTTTAAAGTAATCATCGAGGAGTATGAAAACTGAGTCAACTGCGTTAGCAGGACAAAGAGATAAAACATGTCATGAGACGAGAGAGAGACAGACAGACAGACAGACAGAGACAGAGACAGAGAGAGCGGACATAGACCTTGAATTATTTTTCTAGTTTGCTTTTAAAGTTCTTATGTACTCGTTCGCTGGTTACGTCTGTGCGTCTAGTTTAAGACCCCTTTTCAGAGCTCACCTCAAAATAGGGGCTGCAACCCTCGAGTATCTACACATTTCCGTATCTACTTTTCAACAGTCTGTCCTTACTTCTTTGCGTTCGGCTTCCCACTAACTTTTAAGCTCGTGTTGTTCTCTTACTTCCGCTTTGTGTCGAAAAGATGATCGTATCCGTTTCCGGTGGTTCAACACCTGCGCAGAAGATTTGGGCCTCTTGATTTATCTTTATTCATTTTTACTTACCTTAGTCATTCACCCGTGACTGGCTAACGTACAACGATTGCTTTGACCTAACTCACTCAGAGGTCAGCTGACCGTTCCGTAAACACTCCATTAGCCGCTCAATCACATAGCATTTTCATTTTCGGTAATTTCAAGGAATCTAAATGTGTATCAGTTCATATAGTCCTCTCTCGACGTATTTAATAGGTTCGTTGAGTTTTATGTCTTCTTGATGGTTTGTGAACTGTATAAAAGACTTTATATAATATTTCTTTGCAATCCTAGATACATACTGCTTTATAAAAAGTAGTTTTCATATATGGTTCTGGTGCTTTGTATTCTAATTGGTAAGTGGTAATTTTTTTTTTTACCCACTTCCTCCGTTCTTATATCCTCCACCAAACTGAATTATTGTGGTGGACATGACAGTTTAGAATTACTGAAGGGTAACGAAATTTATTCACCAAAGCTAAGAACTAATTACTCCCGTAATAATAATAATAATACTCGGCCAGAAGACCAAACCTTATAAACAACAAAAAAAAGAGAATTTGCAAAATTGTCGACTTTGCTGTCCTGGTTAACCACACAATAAAACTGAAAGAATGTGAAAAGAAGGATAAGTACTTCGACCTTGCTAGAGAATTGAAAAAAAAAACTATGTAACATGAAAGTGGCGATTTTAGCAATTGTGATTGGTGCTTTTAATAATAATAATTATTATTATTATTATTATTATTATTATTATTATTATTATTATTATTATTCCTTAGGAGTTTTTCACATCAGCATTTGAGTGACAGCAAGTCTCCTCAAGTCTCCTGGACTCTTCTAAGTATTCTTGCTGTTCTCAACAATGCTGTGGTTTGGATGGTGTCCACTCGTACTCCAGTCCCTTTAATGATCCTTTTGTTACTGTACAGAATGCACCAATCACGATTAGTATAATCGTCACCTTCATGTTCCATAGTTTTTTTCAATTCAATAGCAAGGTCGAAGTACTTATCCTTCTTTTCACTTTCTTTCTGTTTTATTCTGTAGTCAGTCGGGACAGCAAAGTTGACAATTTTGCAAATTTGTTCTCTTTGGAGTGTTTTTCACACCATCGTTAGCTGATAGTTTCTCACTGGAGTTTGAGTGACAACAATCACCTCAAGTATCCAGGCTGATCTCAGTAATGCAGTAGTTTGGATGCTCTCCACTCGTCCTTTTATTTCCAAGTCCTCCAGTCCTTCTAATAATCCTTTGGTAACTGTACGATGAGAACCAATTACCATGGGTATAATCGTCACTTTCATGTTCCACAGCTTTTTCAATTCCTTGGCTAGCTAGAGCTACTTATCTCTCTTTTTACATTTTTCCAATTTCCCTCCGTGGTCTGCTGGGACAGAAAAATCCACAATTCTGCAAGTTCTCTTTTTGTTCTTGAATATTATGGGATCTGTTCGTCTGGCCGAGATTTGGTGATCCACTAGTACCTCAAAATACCAATGTCGTTATGTGTGTCCTATGCTCTGGGACATATTCTGTGTTGTGCATATACCATTTGTTCTTATGGTCAAACTTCAACCTCTTGCACAATTTCTACTGGATCACCTTGCCCACTTTTTCTGTGCTAATTTGCAGCATTCACTTATTTTGTGATTGATCGTTTCGTCTCTTTCACCACATAAACTACTTCTGCTGTTTCTACAGTTTTGTTGCGTCATATCTATTCCCGCTTTGATATGGTTAGTCATTGTGACGTTGTTTTGTGGTGCTATTAGAAGAGATTCAGTTTTTCTCTTAAAGTGTCCTTTTCTTATCCACGACCCATTTTCTCATGTGAGATGTTCCTTGTTAGTCGCTTAAAACGTTCATAGAATTGTTTTTCTTCCCACTTTTGTTTACTGGTTATTGTCGATCAACTGATCCTCGTGTAATTATTATTGGATCCAGTGACTGTAATCAGTCTTCCTCCATGGTTTCCTATGTAGTCTTCTAATCGTCGTCTCGATGTGTCCACGTTGTTTTCAATGATGGAAAGTCCTCGTCCTCCATTTCTTCTTGATTCATATAGTTTTCAAAGTCATATCTGGGATGCAATGCCTTATGCATTGTTATTAGTTTTCTTGTTCTCTGGTCCATTTGCTTAAGTTCTTCTCTGGTCAACTTAAAGAATGGTCCCGAGTATCTTACGAGGGGGACCACCCACGTATATATCCCTTTAAGAAGCTTACTGCAATAGAATTTTGTCTCGAGTAATTTTCTGGTTCTTCTGAGATACTCTTTTTTTTTTAATTTTTCTTTCATTTCCATTTGTTTGATGGTGTCAGCTTCCGATATCTCTAAGTATTTGTAGGTTTCCTGTTCTCCGAATGTTTTGTTTACTTGGTTTGGTTGTTCGACTCCTTCCGTCATGTGTTGTTTGCCCCTTTTCATAACTAGCATGGCGTATTTTTCCATGCCAAATACCATTCCTATATCTTGACTATATATTTCCACATATATTGCCCGTGGTGTAATTGTTATCGTCGCAGGAATTGGACACGGTGACACGAGTTCAAATCTTGGAGTGATTGCATTTCACATAGCACTACTACCCTTGGGAAAAGTACTAATCCAATTATTCTCCCTCCAGTTATGGGTAAATAGTAGGGCAGACTAGGTTCTTCAGCCTTGGGGATGCAACTAGTCTAGGAGAAGGAAAACTCTGAATTCAAACCTGTTAAACTCCGCTTAAAAAAATTGACCTTGTGTCATATCCTGCCCGAGCGGAGGGGTTGGGTAAATATGATATATTTCCACATTTCGAATTAGGGTTTCCAATATTTTCTTTTTTTTTTTTTCAAAAAATTTGATGTCGTCCATGTACATTAAGTGGTTAATCTTTATCTTCGATTTTCTGAGTTTGTATCAGGCTGTGCATTTCCTGAGAATGTGGTTGACTGGCATCATTGCTATCACAAATAGTAATGGTGATAGGGCATCTCCCTGGAATATGCCTCTTTGGAACCTTAACTCTGCTAAGCTTTTTCCTCCTGTTATCAATTCAACTCTCCAGGTTTACATGGTCTACTCAATACGACTGGTCATTTATACATTTTAGATAGTGTAATATCCAGCTTTAAGGGAACATATCGTAAGTCTTTTTGTAGTCAATCGAAGCCTTTGTAAAATTTTTCCGTCTTGTTTTACTCTAGTTAAGGATGTGTTGATCTATACATTTTAGTTCATTTGTGCCTCTGGTTCTCTTGTCGTATCCTTTCTATTCCTCAGGGAAGATTCCGAGACTTATCAATGAATTGTAGATCCTCTCTTTAATTTGTGCCGTTAGTATCATCGGTAGGAACGTTATGGGTCTATAGTTGGTTGGGGCAGTTCCTTTAAGGGTGTCTTTTGGATTAGATTGGTCTTCCCCTTGGGGTATGCCATCAAGGCCATGTGTTTTCCAGGTAGCTATCTTTTTAAGTCTTGCTTTGAGCCTTTCGAGGGGTATGTTCAACTGAGAGCCTTCTTCGATTATTCGCATCTCTGTTTCCATGTTGTTCATCTATTAGGCTTTTATTACTATTATTATTTTCCATAGCGAGTCTTTCGCATGAGTTTTAATTAGTGGAAATCCAGAGACTTTTTTTCCATTGCCTTTATCACTGCCGAGGTCGAAGTCCGAGAAAATCAATTTCATATTTCCTACGAAGTTCAGTATAAAAAGGAGGCAAAAATACCTGGTGCATACGAGGTTTCCAGACTTTTTTTCGTTTGGGTATTTAAAATTGTCGTATACTCTTGAAAATTTAGTACGTTATTGTTATCCATCTTATGGGATGACTGAGGAATTTTAATGATTTCAGCTGCCAATGAACAGCTACAGCTGCAATTGGAATACACCCTACTAAAGCCTGATTGTCACAGCTGGTGAATTTCAAAAATGCAACCTGGATGTGAGAAAGAACGATATGCAATAAAATTATGTTTTAAAATTCGAAAAAATGCCACAGAAACATAGGGAATGCTGCAGACTACTTTTGGAGCATCTTGCATGAATCGAACATTAGTTTTGAGTGGAATAAGAGATTCAAGGAAGGCAGGGAGTTTGTGAGCGATGATGAGAGGTGTGAGAGGAATAAGGAAGTCAATACACCGCAGTTGATTAGCCAAAGGGTTAGGGTTAGAGTTACTATATTGAGGTTCTAAGGGAGTTTCGGAAGAGATTCCTAGGGAAGAGGCCAGCACTCTTCAAATCTGATCAGTTGCATTTCCACCAGGACAATACACCAGTCCCCAACAGCATCCTTGTCACAGGCTATTTGGCCAAGATGGGCATCAATACAGTTCCTCACTCTCTCTATAGTCCAGGCCTTGCTCCTTGTGACTTTTGGTTATTCCCTAAACTCAGAGGCTGTCGTTATGAGACAATTGAGGAGATGAAAGAGGCTGTGACGAAGGGCATTGACACGCTGACACAAGAGGACTTCCATGGGGCCTTTCAGAAGTTGTTGGAACGATCCAACAAGTGCATTGCAGCCGGAGGAGATTACTTGGAAGAGGACAAGAGTTTCATGTGTGTACTATCAATAAAAGTGCCTATACGAAAAAAGTCTGAAAACTTAGCGTATGCACTTCGTATTTTTGAAAATGTTTCTTTAATTATCAACGAGTGGGACTATATAAATGCATTTGTGCAACACATCCTATGCATTACTAACTGTATTTTGATATTGGTTTTATCTCGAGTAACATTGGGTACCCCAAGTATTAACCAACAAATGTAAATGTTTACTGGTGAATCTGATCAGTCATCTTGGATGATGGTTGGTTATGTACGTGTGTGTATTTGTGTTCCTGTGGATGGTGGAGGTTTTGCAGTGGGAGTGGAGAGACGAAGTTTGACTGATAAATCAGAAGGAAACTCATTACTAGGATATGATTATATTTGAATTAAAACAATTAAGAAAATAAATCGATTACGCTATCGGAAGTGTTTACTTGCTAAAGTGTCTTAATTGGCAAATTTAAAATTTTAATCGATAATAAATCAAAGCTGCTTCCGGAAACACAACTAATTCGATGAATGTGTGTGTATTTAAACAAATATACATATTTATAGAAACACACACACACACACACACACTCACTCACACACACACACACACACACATACATATATATATATATATATATGCGTGTTTCTCTGTGTGTGTGTGTCTTTGTGAGATTGATTCTCTGTCTGGGTACGAAAGTAAGTTTTGCTTGCTCTGATTAGAGGTTAATTTTTAAAAAGTTAAAAGATTTTCAAAGGTAATAATTTAATATACTAAATCCCATATATCATTCACTAAGTGGTTATCATTTTAATTCTTAGACAGACTTTATTCTCTTGAGCCTTTAAGTATCAATGTTCATGATACACATAAAGAAGTC